>OU342438.1:10612500-10885000 GCA_910589575.2 Carcina quercana | reverse complement strand
GACATTTGTAAAATGTACCGGCAGATACTAATTCGTCCAGAAGATAGATCTATCTTAAGAAGATACATCTTCTGGCGTGCTCAGTCAAACGCACCGTTGACTGAGTACGAGCTGAACACCGTCACATACGGTGTCAGTAGTTCACCCTACCTGGCCATCAGGACGCTACGTCAGCTTGCTGATGATCATGGATCCGAGTTTCCTTCGCGCGCCGCTGAGGTATTACGCGAAGAGACGTTTATGGATGATATTACAACTGGTTGCTCGTCATTGGACGAAGCCATTCAACTTAAAGATGATCTTGTGTCTTTACTGGCAAAAGGAAAGTTCGCACTTCGAAAGTGGAGTTCAAATTCTGCTCAGCTTCTAGAGGGTGTCCCTGTGGAACATTGTCAGACGTCAAAGACATTCGATGAGTCACACCAAGAATTCGTGAAGATCCTAGGTATTCGATGGGATCCAGCTAGTGATAGTTTCTCGTACTCCTTCACTGACAAGATTGAAATCGATCGGCTTGATAAACGCTCGGTACTCTCAGTAGTGTCTAGGATTTTCGATCCACTAGGCTGGATTTCTCCAGTAGTCTTCGCAGCAAAGCTGCTCCTCCAAGAGATGTGGCGTCTGAATCTCAGTTGGGACGAGAAAATACCACCCCATCTCGCAAAACAGTGGCACGTGATCGCTGCTAACTTGCATGATTTGCAAGAAGTCCGACTGCCACGCTTAGTACTTCCGCTAAACCTTGTTCAAATCCATTTAGTTGGGTTTTGTGACGGATCATCAAAAGGTTATGGTTGCTGCGTCTATTTGTGCGCCATTGGTCCGAATGAAAATTCAACGAGACTGCTGATTGGCAAATCCAAAGTAGCTCCTTTGAAGCCAACGACAGTCAATCGCCTGGAACTGTGTGCTGCAGTTTTGCTAGCGAAAGTGTTAAAACACATGTTCCAGCTATTGCGTAAAAAGATTGATATCGCATCCGTGCGTGAGTATACTGACAGCTCAACTACTCTGGCTTGGCTCAACACTCCTCCACATCTTTTGAAAACATACGTAGCTAACCGAGTTGTTCAAGCTACTGACTTAGTCAGTGTAGATTCGTGGAATCATGTCTCAACTCAGGACAATCCAGCTGATTGCAGTAGTCGCGGTACTACATGTATGGAGTTGGTCGCTCATCCGTTATGGTGGTCTGGTCCTTCATGGCTATGTCAACCGAAAACCGAATGGCCGACAAGATCCTCAAGTGTACAGCAAGAAGTTGTCCCGGAAATGAAGCCTCAGGTCGATCACAGCTTTGTCTCTGTCCAGTCTGACGATATCCTGTCAAGTCTCTCATCGAGGCGAACATCTTTCACGACTATTGTCAGAACACTTGCATGGTGTTTGCGATTTGTCAAAAATCTAAAAACTAAGAAAGAGGATCGAGTGTTATCTTCTCTTTCTTCTGATGAATTACACAAGTCACTGGTGCTGCTTGTTAAGCACACACAACAGTCTCATTTTAAAGATGAGCTAACACAAGTTACTCAAGGGTTGTCTTGTCCGAAGTCGATTCAAAAATTATCACCCTTTTTTGATGAAGATGGCATTCTTCGAGTGGGGGGAAGAATAGACAATGCAAATCTGTCAATGTCGATATTGCATCCAATCCTTCCCGCCGCCTTAGATAGGTTCGTGTCGCGACGTGGTCTCTGTACTGCTATCCGAACTGACTGCGGGACGAACTTTGTAGGCGCTAACCGTCATTTAAAGGAGATAGTCGATGTATTTAAATCACAATTCTCGGATATATCCGACGGTTTAACGAGTCGTCAAATCAAGTGGGAATTTAACCCGCCAAGTGCCCCGCACTTCGGTGGTATTTTCGAGAGTGGAATTAAATCCGTGAAATTCCACCTAAAACGTGTCATTGGTTTGCAAGCCTTGACTTTCGCGGAAATGTCTACGGTGCTGTCAAAAACTGAAGCCATACTGAATTCGCGTCCGTTATGTACACTATCGCCGGACCCCTCAGAATCAGATGTCCTTACACCGGGTCACTTTCTGGTAGGCGGCCCCCTTATAGCATTACCGGAGATACAAATCGATGAGAACGTTTGTCCACGCGCTCGCTGGCACATGCTCCAGAAAATGACGCAGTCATTCTGGCGTGTTTGGCAGCGTGACTATCTTCATACTCTTCAGCAAAAGAGTAAATGGTTCACGAGTAACAATAATAACGTAAAAGTTAACGATTTAGTGATAATGATTGAACCAAACTTACCAACCATGTGCTGGAAATTGGCTCAAATTGTACAGCTGCATCCAGGCCGCGATAATGTGACAAGAGTTGTGACAGTTCGTACATCAAATGGTCATACTTTTCGTCGGCCAGTAGTTAAGATTTGCCCCCTACCTATGTAATTACGTTTTCCGTTCAACTCTGCTTTCAACTGTAGTTAAGTCTTATTTAGGTTATGTAGAGTTAGGATTTAGTTTAAAATTTCAGCACTCTTGGTATGTCGTTCCTTGAAATCCCTTGTGCATTTCAAGTGGGGGGATATGTCGGGACTTCCCGTAGTCCCGATTTACTTCCAATCCAAATTCAACCTATCCATTCATTCACCGCGCCGCGAACAAGTAGCGCCATCTACAACATCGAACACACTGTGACGTGTAGCAAGCGCGAGTGCGAACGCGTCCGCGCAATACCCGAAAAGACAAACAAGAGACAAAAGAAAACATAACTCCTGGAATCTCAGTTTTAGAACACTGTTGTCATGTTTCCTTGTCGCCGTACGTTCCGACCACACTTTTGCTGAATACATTTTGGGGTTTAAAACAGTTATTACTTAATGAAGTTTCAAGCAACTGTTATGAGTGACTGTAATTTTATTTCGGTTTTGAACAATGGGTAAACGTAAACAATTATAACAAACTAGTTGGAGCCCGCGACTTCGTTCGCCTAGACTTTATGACCGTAAGAAACGTTCATAGAATTTCTTTATAAACAACATTAGTAGTTTTCCCTTCGGCGGCCAATATATAAAGTCCTGAAGTGTAACTGACCCGCGAGAAAGCAACGTAAAGTTGGCCGTGTGAAAAGCAACCAGATCTCAGGTCTACACAGCTTTCAGTGTCTGTCCCTGCGACTTATTTATTGTCATTGCTAAGCAAATTGTCACAGGGAACTGTGTTCGTATAAACTCAGATGGGAAATTGTTGGGAATGAGTGGAATACGTGGTATAAATACAGTTTCGCCTGCACCACACCCAGTTAGAATTTCAGTTCCCATTATATTTCTGCAAAGCACTTACTTTAAGTCGGGTTTAAGCTATTAAAAATTAGGCCTAAACTGTTTCCGCCGTCACCGCGTGGAGGTACTCCCAGCTTATGTTATTTATTGTATAGGTACCTGTAAATGATTATCAGGGAAAACTATTTTAGATTTTTCTTTAGCCGGTCTGTTATGCTTCCACATCAAGTATTCCAGATCTTCGATTATATACACCTACAGAATGTGCTTAGCACGCACTTTTCTTAAGGCGCTATTTTCATATCTCTCATAATGTAACTGTACTGCTAAGGTTCCACGTCAGGTATTCCGACTCAATAGCTATACATTTAAAAAAGTAGTTCCGGAGATTAGCGTGTACAAACAGACAGAAAAAATTGAAAAATCGTAGATTCCTATTCTGTTACTATTTTTAGTTGAAAATATACTCAATGTACAGACACACTGGTTTTACTGTTTTATTATATGTATTGATGATGACATACAATTATAATCGTCGATGGAACAACTCTCGACATTGTTCAAGAATATGTTTACCTCGGGCAAACGATGCAGTTAGGTAGAAACAATTTCGAGAGAGAAGCCGATAAGAGGATACAGTTAGGGTGGGCAGCGTTTGGGAAATTACGTCAAGTCTTTAAATCGTCGATACCACAATGCCTCAAGACAAAAGTCTTCAACCAGTGCGTCCTACCCGTGATGACTTACGGAGCCGAAACGTGGACACTCAAGGCACGACTGATCCACAAATTTAAAGTCGCTCAGCGGGCTATGGAAAGGGCTATGCTCGGAGTCTCTCTGATGGACCGCATTCGGAACGAAGTGATCCGTCAGAGAACCAAAGTGACCGACATAGCTCACCGTATTAGCAAACTGAAGTGGCAGTGGGCCGGTCATATTTGCCGAAGGACTGTCTGTCGAAACTAGGCAGGAGGAACGGCGATGAGCTGAGAGTGGGGAAATTTGGGATCGGGCAACGGAACCCTAGGGGGCAGAGGCTGGCTGACTTTATGGAGAAGGAGGGACTCTTTGCGATGAACTCCTTCAAAGGAAAAGCGGCCGCACAGGAAGTGGACCTGGATCAGCCCCGATGGTTCCACAAGAAACGAGATAGACTTCATCTTGAGTACCAAGCGGCAGACCTTCAGTGATGTCTCAGTGATCAACAGGGTGAAAACCGGTAGTGATGACCGCATGGTTCGAGGCACACTGAAGCTTAATACTAAACTGGAAAGAGCTCGTCTGATGAAGTCTACGCTCCAGCCTCAAAATGCTTACATCTCAAACCCCGAAAGATTTCAGCTCAAACTACAAAATCACTTCCAATGCTTAGACGCTATCGAAACCGTTGACGATATTAACGACCGGCTCGTGGAAACTTTCCATGCGGCAGTGTCTAAATTCTTTACGGCCCGTCCCGCAAATAAAACCCAGAAACTCTCTAACCATACTCTCAAACTCATGCGGGATAGACGCGACATATGCGTGCAGTCTCCAGATGATTCGTCAGAGTATAGGCACTTAATAGACAGATCTCTAAATCGATGGGACACGATAATCGCGACTTTAATACATCACGTATTAAAGACGCGATAGAGCGGAACAAAAGCTACAAGATGTTTGTAAAAGATCTGTCTATAGGGCAGAGTCAACTGACGAGGCTGAAGACCAATACGGGCGGCATTGTTTCGTCAAAACCGGAAGTTTTGAGAGAGATCGAGAAGTTCTATGTACAGCTGTACTCGTCGTCACGGAGACCAGGCGCAAGCCCGGTGAGTGACCGAAGAGGCAAACTGACCCGACTATATACCGAAGATATCCCGGACGTCAGCCTGTATGAGATTCGAATGGCTCTCAAACAACTCTAAAATAACAGTAAATAATGTAAAAGCTAGAAAATAATGTTAATAGAAGTCGTGGTAGCTCAGTTGGTAATACTCGTAGAAACCGTGCTAGCTCAGTTGGATAGAGCGTCAGTCCTTAAACAATCGAGGCCGGGGTTCGATCCTGGCTCATACCAATGAGTTCCAATTTTCGGTAAAGGAAAACATAGTGAGGAAATCTGAGACGATATTCAAAAGTGTGTGTGAAGTCTACCAATCCGCAATGGTCCATCGTGGTGGATTATGGCACATACACTCTCTGTAAAAGAGTAGGCCTGGGCCCCTGCAATGGGGACATATATAGGCTGTTGATATGTGTCGGCAATAATTAGATTAAAAGTTCGGAGCTTTTAAAGATACTGCAGACTAGTTAGAATTCGCGTAGGGTAAAGACCACTAACATCTTCTAGTGTTACTAGCCATAAACTACTTTTAGTAGCTGTACCGATGAAGTAAGTAATCTGGTGATTTGACCAGACTGCAATAAAATGGATAACCATTCAAAATAAATACTAGTTGTCATGATTTTGATAAAAATATAACGATATTTTTCGTAATGGGAAGCTACGTTTGTTATCGTTCGTTAAGTTTAAAAAAGTATGCGACTAAAATCTTAATCTTGAATTAGAGCAATGTTGTCCATTGTGTGCGTATTTATTTAATTACCATAAAGATGGAATTTACTCTCTATCTTGCATCAGGATTAGTAGACGGCTGATGATCAGACGATAAATCCAAAATATCGTAAACATTCGGAACAGGGGCTTTATTTTTGATTCGCTCTTGCGACATATCATCGTCGCACACGACGTAAGTCACGATCGACTATAAGTCGCATGAAAACAAGTTTGACGGTATTTTTGAATCTTTCGCCTCAGGTGTTGCCAATATAACTTAAAATGTTTAATTTTATCTATTTCACGCCGAAATACCGGTAATATCGCAACGAAAAAGTTACTTTAAATTTTATTTTTAATAATTAATAATTTAATATATTTAAATATTATTAATCAACTGTATTTTTATCATTCGCTTCAATTGAGAAATCCGGTAATCCACGCAAGGAAAACGGAACGCAAAGTTTATAGAACAGTTCCTATTGTCAATGTCAAAAAGTTGTAATGTCAGTGCATACGGTAGTCTATGTCTATCGCTCGCATCTGCAAAGAGTGGTCCCGGCCACTCGTTGCAGAAGAGCGGTTCAGAAATATCAAATCTCGTAAGTCAAACGAAAATCAGTAGAAATATAGCGCTCGTGTCCTTTTACTCGCCTCTAGTCCTTGTCAATAATAAAATAAATCATATCGCAAATACATAGTTTCATTTAATAACATTTGCATTGAAGAGAAACTGCTTACAACGCTTCTTGTCAGATCTTTTCCAAAGTTTCAGCTGACCCTATTTGATCCTAGCAATCATCAGCTTAGCAAACTCCGGCGCATCTATAAACTGGACGCCGTGCTTTTTCCCAAGCTCGTCGAATCTGATCTCTTTGATGGTTTCCCATCCATCAGTTTCACCAGCCTTCTGTGTAGCCAAAGCTGTCATCCAAGCTGCTGTTACGGGCACTCCTCGTTCCTTACAGATCATGCGTCTGAAAATAGATTGCAATTAAGATTCAGCTATGAGAAATTTCGAATTGAGAGACGCATTCGACCAGCCAGTCTGTTGAGATAAAAATAGTTTATTGGAATCGGTCATGGCACATTCAAGGACAGTCACAAAATCGTAGTTTCTCACATTTCACCTTTAGAGGCATGCTAATTTTTGAGATACCTAAACAATTTAACAACATGGTGTTTACAGAACTATACATATTATTTTAAGACTGCTACTACTTTATCAGCTGCTACTTTAGGTTAGTGTCTGGAGTACAATCAATGTGACATACCATGGATAATTCCTATGTCCAGCAGTGGACATTTCCTGGCGGCTTTGACTACGTTATACCTAAATTAATTGTACATTCTATAATCGCAATCGCCTGGGGCCAATTGCATGAAATTGCATAGCGAAATCCGACAACGAACCTTAGAAAGTATTGGAAGTAGAACGGCAAAATAGTGTCAACCTATATGAATATCACTTCAAATTCCATACCAATGCGGTCACATTTGCTGCATCTACACGATTTTTAATTACTTTTGAAAATCGAGTGTGTAAAGGAAGCTTAATTTAATTGACTGTTGATGAGATAATGCCGTGATAATGTGGGTGTACGACGCTGGACCAGCTGAATATAAACGGGTTGAAAGCGGTTATTATGGTGTACTACCATTTTGTGACACAAAGGAGGACTGGCTCGTTTTTCGGGTGATGCCGATGTACGTTTGGCCTGATAATGAATTGTTTTGTTTTGATTAGTAACGAGTAGCAGTCAGCCGCGGCTATACCCGCGTTCCACATCATCAATGGTATTAATTCTCCAAAAGATATGTTTCAAATCTGGCCTGCACTTGTACACTATTTGGAAAATCAAGGAAGAATCTTTAAATATTATAGAAAAATACGCTAACTACATTGTTGTTTGTACAAAATCATTCTTTTTTGTACAACAACGTCAAATGTAATTTCATTGACGCCATCTTTGTTTCGCAAGTTAAGTCTTGCCTGTTTTGTGACCTGAAGGACCTAAATAGGTATTCAAAATGGAGCGTTGCCATGTCAATCAGTCAGAGTAATCTTTTATAATTATACCCCCACAACTTACCTCACTCTCAGGAATTCAGTGGAAATACCAAGTCTTCTAAAATCACGGTGAACCATTATGCCTCTGTCATCATACAACTTCTGAGATAGATATTCTTGCATCACGGTGTGCTCCTCAGAGATAATATCAGCCACTATGTTTATGAATTTTAACACTTCTTTCGTTTCCAACTGTGGAAGAGTTGCTATTACATTTATTTTATTTAGTGCAGCTGGATGTCGTATCAGCTCGGCTATACGGTACGGCTATTAGGTAGGTTCACCCTATATCATTACGTGAGTGTCATTGAAAGGAATATACATTTGTTCATTTTTCTCCGACCTCCAAAGCGTGATTACGACAAATCACTTCATGAAAATGCCGCATGTCGTGGGAATCCATCAGCAATGTTCGTGTATATGCAGTAATAAACGAATATTAAGGTGGCGGTCCTATCAAGGCAAAAAGTACTTCAAATCAATTTGAATCCGAATTTAGTCTTGACTGTTGTTGGTGTTAAGCTCTAAAGTAACATAAAACAGTTCGCTATGATACAAAACATAAAAATCGAACGATACTTTGCCGATACATAAGATAGAAAACTTATTCAGGTTGATATTTTAATGAAGTAAAAGTAGCAGTTTTCAACGACTCATTTACTAGCGCTGGCAACATAAAGAGCATCAGATTTCTGAAACAATTTGACTCAAATTAGACACATTTGAACAAACCTCATCCATCTTGTGCTTCGTTTCACAGCGTGAGGTTGCGTGAGGTACTTCATCATGGCTTTTCTTATACACGATAAATCTTTATCTACAGTCGACATAATTTTGGGATTTAGTTGTGTCACACTCATATCAAATGGTTTCTGCGGGTGACGATCCTTCAAAACGAAATCAAACGGTTGGGTCAAACTTATACAATCATCATTAGCCAGAAAACATCCACTGCTGGCTATAGGCCTCCTCCATGGTACAAGTATGCCACATTGACTGGCCCCGAGACACTTGCACCCGGCGTCTCCCCGCGACTTTTAAAAGGTCGTCGGTATATCTAGTGGGGGACCGCATGGTACATTATTTCCGGTAAGTGGTTGCAATTCGAGAACTTTAATTGTTTCTGTTCTTCGAGCGATGTGGCCTGCCCATTGCCACTACAGTTCAATGACTCATCACGCTATATCGGCAACTTAGTTACCTATAATTTGTCTACGGCTTTCCTGATTCCGGATATGTATTATAACGTAGAGAAATTTCGAGAATAGCTTATACATCACATTTTTAAATCAAATTATGTAACCTTCTTCCCATTGAAACAATGCTTCGTCGTGTCGATAATCAAAATTCAAGTACTTGTACGTCATGTAGATAGTAAGAACAATTGTTAAATTTGACACTTGTGTAGCTATACATTTGTGCAAACATTAACAATTCTGTGAGGACTATGGAATTTCAATGTAAGATAACTTTATAAAGGTACTGATAAATGGATTTGAAGATTATGGTCTTATGATCCCGCCGACCGACATCTTGAATTTTAACAAATGTCTAGTTGCACTTTGATAACTTTATAAATTACTGGAGGACACTTCTTAGATGATCATAAACAGATCTAGTTGGTTGGTGTTTAGCCCCCAGGGACGGAGATATTTCATGTCAAACACTTATTTTTTATGTTTTTGAAATATGTATAATAATTATTGTTATAATATTCCGTGTAAACGTTTATATTTATATAACTAACTATAACTATGCATGTATTAGATATGAAGCGTGGTTAGATAAAGTTGCGGAATAATCACGGAGATTGCGATATACATTTTTTACGGTACCAAAGTAAAAACACAATATTGCATTTTTACTATGTGATTCATAAAGGTTTCAAAGAGTAACGCCGTACGAGTATGTGTCAAAATTCAAGGTGGCGGCTGGTCGTTATTAAAATCTTAAAACCACTTAGAACCAGTTTTGTTACCATCGGAATAATGTCCAGAATTTCTTTCAATGACTCTTCCATCGTACACAGCTGCATCAAAGAAACACCGACCACTTTCAGTTTCCCTTCGTTCTCCAAGCAACAGACTACCGTGTGAATCCCCAAAGCACTATCAAACATATATTTTGCTATTTTTTCATGGTATTCTTTTCTAGCATCAGCACTCTGGTCGATTTCTGAAATGTTATACATACTAATGAATACATCGAAAAATGTATTTGGTTTTTGTTGATTTTCCCAAAAAGCGCTCAATCAATTTCGATAAAATGTATATACCTCTGAATTATGTTCTACCAAACCAACAAAAAGAATCATTCAATTCAATTCACAACTGGCGGAGTTGTCGCGTAACATACATTAAAAAACATACAGTCGAGTTGACAACCTCCTCCTTTGTTGAAGTCTGTTATAAATGTAAATGAAGCATCCAAGTCAATTATTGACGATTTCTCAAAACTATACTACATAGAAAAGTTGCATAGGTTTTCCTGTTATATTTACCTGGTAACTATTAATATTTCAGATTTTGGACTATATAATCTTTGTAGAAAGGCGGTGCAGTTTTAACTTTTTTTCTTCATGATAAGACAAAAACTATGCAAGCATGAAAATAAACAAAATTTTTCAAAGAATGTACAAAAGAAGCTTCAGACTATACCCTACTTGACCTAGACTTCACTTTGAAATTTCAACTCCCCTAATGTTGTCCCTTTTTAATTGCTTTTTAAATATAAATATTTTAACAAAGATTTCACTTGCGTCATACATCATTTCACATAACTATTTCAAATGTCAAGTCGATGACATTAGTAGTTACTAATATAATCTGTGACAGAAAGTTGTGACGGACGGACAGACATCAGAATGATATTATAAGGGGTCCGTATTTACATCAGATGTTCAGAACCTACGGACTCTATAAAAACTGCAAAATAAATAAATATAGGACATCAGATTACAATGTCACGAAATGAGTACTTACAACTTCATAGCGAATCACAGTTTTCATTTTTACAATCAAAATAGTTTGTTTGTGTTAGATATTGTTGCTCTAAACCACATGTCATTAGCTTACCATTAGCTGTATAGGTTATTGTACGTTACAGTAAATTCGTACGTTACACAACACAACACACATACAAAAAAAAAACACAGTAAGAAATATACATGTATTTTGGTACGTACTAGAGCTAATTAGATTGTAGTTTAAATAAGTTCAAATAAGTTTACAAGTATTTTTGTTTTGTTTTATATTTCTTTTTATTTTATTTTTGTCTATGAACCACAGACAGTTTTTGAACTTGAATGTGTTGCATCCAAAGCGCCGTGGGTGAGAGCCTGGCGACCTGTATCACAGGGTCACACCTATTTCAGGCACCAGTCTCTCACAGACAGTATATAGCACCGTAGCACCGTTAATGATATTCATTTCGCGACATTATAATCCTATCTCCTATTTTTAGGTTTTTAATAAATTTTCTTTTAAATAAGCAAAATAAATGTTGCATGGAATAGTTCTGAGCGAATCCCCGTTAAATCTAAAATTGAAATTGTTCACAAAAATCGCACTTACTTGAAGCGACATGAAGCGTCTCATCAGGAACAAAATGTGTCATTAGAACGTCTACAACATCGTCTAATAGGTCGCTTGATAACTCCTGGAATCTCAGTTTTAGAACACTGTTGTCATGTTTCCTTGTCGCCGTACGTTCCGACCACACTTTTGCTGAATACATTTTTCTTCTAGTTCTTTACTCGATAAACACACAGCTCACTGTTTCATAAACCAGTTTAAACCACCATATTATGATTCGTTCTCCGTTCTCGTAATAAATGACTTTGACTTCACTAAATGTAGATAATTTTAAGTGATTAGCTCTGGGCATTCACGAGTGACATAAAAAGATAATTAGCAAAGTATCTGTATCGTGTCATCAATTACGTTTTTTTGTTATCAAATACCCGTGTACGCTCGGCTACAAATCATCCTATACAAGTTGACTTACTCGTAGAATATGGAAATGAATAGCTTGATATGTAGCGATGTGTACATATTGAGAGTAGTGTCAAGTATTCACTTTGGGTTTACACTTGGTCTACATCTCACTGACGGTAAGTGACGATAAGGCCGTTGAATGGAATGCGTTCTCACCCAGAAGTCTCAACCTACTTTTTTACTTTCATACCAGTGCTTCTACCATGAGTTTACGCAGGCGATAACTTATATCGAATACTATCGGAAATGCTGCTCAGTCGAGATGCGGGTGACAAGGACAGAGCGATAGTTAACGATACACGTTATCGCCTGCGTGTAAACTCATGGTAGATGCACAGAACGCAGCCGGCTGCCTTTTGGCGACAGACTTAGGTAACAGGTAGGTAGCACGATGGGAATCCCTACTGGGATTCGGAGGTGGGACCTAAGAATTGTACGGCTAAGCGTGTATTTATTATAAAATCACCCCAGGGTCAATTCAAGGGAACGAGTACTATACCAATGACATTTTACTGGATCACTAAAATTAGGCTTCTAACTGTTGTTAATAGCAAATACATTTTCTGGTAACTTCCACCGTAGCTCTTTGTAAGGAAAGAATAAAGAAGGCTCTATGGACGGAAACGGACCACGACTGCGACATACGCTGACGATACGGCGCTGCTATCGACTCATAGCAACCCAGAAATGGCATCATCACAGTTGCAAAACCACCTGACTGAAGTTGAGATGTGGCTGAAGCGTTGGAGAATAAAAGCCAACGAGAGCAAATCGGTACATGTAACATTTACACTTAGGAGAGAAACATGTCCACCAGTAATGCTAAACTGCAAAGTTATCCCTCAAGATAATAACGCAAAATACTTGGGCATGCACCTAGACAGAAAGCTTACATGGCAAAAGCATATATGGACAAAGCGCAAACAACTAGTTTTCCATCTGAAAACTACGGTCACTGAACTGGTTATTGGGACGCCAATCACAATTAAATCCTAACAACAAGATGCTAGTGTACAAAACTACCATAAAACCAATCTGGACTTACGGAATACAACTGTGGGGAACAGCCAGCAACAGTAATATAGATATCCTGGAGAGATTCCAGACCAAAGCTCTGAGAATAATGTTTGGCATCCCTCATTGTATAAGTAATAAATACATATACCTCGACCTCGGCCTAAAAACAGTTCGGCAAGAAATAGCTCAAAGCAGCCTGAAATACCAGGAGAAACTGACCATCCATATAAACAAACTGGCACACGCTCTGAGTGGAGAAGGCGCTCTTCAGCATACCCGGCTAAAAAGGAGAGACATACCGACCCTACATAAAAGATTTGACATCAAGAGAGTCGTGTGAAAAGAACTTTCACACAAGTATGGCTCCCGAGGAAAACACATACCGAGTAATCAAACAAAGAAGTGGCCTATTGTTGTAAAACAGATTGCCATGAAGCAGAAACACAAAAAAAATGGACGGAAAAAGATATATTTATACAAGACTACTTGGGAAGCGTGAATACTGTTATTTTAATTTGTTAATGTGCTTTTCCTTGCTCTGAAAATAGAAATTAATTCATAATACATTGAAAAATTAATATGTTTTATAACTACGCCTGACGTCATTCATTGAAACAGTTGTTTTACGTGAATAATATTAATGAATTTATGGTCTTAACTACTCAGTGACTTACTAAATTTAATGTATTTTAATGCGGCGGAACATATAAAAAGAAAAGTAATAAAAGTAATACAAAACCAATAAAAAGTCCAATCTTCAATATAATTACAAACGTCATTCATCAATTAACATTTCCTGATTTACTAAGTTAACGGGTTCAAAAAGAACTAGAAACCGACTTCAATTGCCCTAAAAGTCTATTTAAGACTTATATGGAATCACCAGCTTTCAAATAAAAAAGAATAATTTAAAATCGGTTCACCCAGTCAAAAGTTATGAGGTAACATATAAAAAATATGAAAAAAAAATACCCGTTGAATTGAGAACCTTATCCTTTTTTGAAGTCGGTTGAAAAGTAAGTTCTATTTGGATCTGGTATCTTGCTCTGTACACAATCCACTCGTGTTATACTCACTCACTATCGCAATACTGAACGCTAATATTAACACAATACACGAATCATAAAGCTATTTAAACCCTCCTTGTCAACACGGAACGTCCACATCTGGACACAAGCCACGAACACGTTGCGCACTCACTCCGTATTCAATTCAATGATTATTTCCCTAAATTCAAAAGAATGTTGTGAGCGGGACAGACTGTCACAAACTGTAGGAAATTTCGTCGTTGCGGTGTGTGTTCTCAGTCTGATGTTAGAACGTTTTAACGTAATCCTAAATTTAAATAGTTACTCACGCTCTAAAATCAGTTTCATTCGGGGCATGACCGCCAAGTTATATTGTCTTCATCGGCCGGGAATCGTCCAGTACTGAACATAGATCTCCCTCATGATACGCCACAAAAACTGTTCCCGAGACACCCGGCATCCAGTGACTCCCCACGACCTTGACAAGGTCGTCGGTCTATCTAGCAGGGGGACGGCCTGATACACGTTTATTGGTACGTGGTTTAAAAATGTAAAATGGGTTTACGGTTGGCCGTCATATCACCTGATAGTAAGTAACGATAAGACCGTGGCATGGTAAGCTCGGCCATTCAGTCTTTAAGCTTATGTGTCACATGCTCTGCTACCTTTCATACCAGAACTCAGTATGGCTATTATCCCATTTGTCGCCAATTTATATGTGTTCCACTTATTTATTTGCCCTTGAATTTTACTTGTACGTCACAGTCATCAGCTGCTCAATACGCCCATTGATCAAATTGCCTACAGCCGCGAAAGAGCCATCTCTCGCCATTTTAAAGAATAATAAAATTACTCAAGAAAATAGGGCCTCTCCAAGAATTGCAGTCACATTGACCCTAGAAGGTCATTTTTGTCACTAGTAAAAGCGTCATAGCAAAATAAATCTTAACTCATTGGCACACAGTGCACGGACCAAAGATGAAGTAAAGGGGAAAGCAAGGCCTTTTATAATGCTCCCTGATGGACTGAGTTGAAGCGATCAGTAGTTTGAAATTCTCTGACTATACAAGTACTATCAGAAATATTAATTGTGATAAAATTGTTATTATTTTCATTTAGTGATATGAAGATAGTGTTTTTTTAATTAATTGAATTCAGCGTCAAAATATGAGTTACATGAATAAAACAAGTTAAGGAAGTGGTTCAAAATAACTGTGAGAGAAAATCACGCAACAAAATTAGTGTACTAATACGAGTAATACAGAAAGTCAAATAAAGCTGTTGATTTACCTATTAGACCAAAACACATTCTAGTTTCACTTATCAACAATATCAAACACTTTCTTAAGTTTTATATATTGACTGATTACAAGTGTTTAAGATGGTCAGGTGAAACTTGACTTGAGATTGAGATTCTACTCGTAGGTACAAATAGATAACGATGTTGGTTACTAATTATCTCAAGTAATCACAAATCAAACAAGCTCTTTCGTTGTATTGAGAGTAGCAAAACAATATTGTGCAAACTCACAGTTTCAATTTAACCTTTTTACTCGCTGGTTGTAAAATAAAAGTTATTCGTATTAAAATGTCGGATCTAAAAGTGTGGTCGCGATTTTCAATAACTAAAAGTGATGGGAGTGTTCTTAAGTTACGTATTCAAGACGTGCCTAGAGATAGAATCGAAGACGTCGTCGACTTCAATCTTAAATATTTCGTTCCGAATGAGACTTTTCACAAAGCTGCAGGTAATGTATATCAAATTATTGTGAATGATCTAAGCGGCAAAAAATTTAGAAACCACATAGAAAGATAAATAGACGTGTCATACTATATGTATATACGACTTAAATCCATTTTTCAATGCAACAAAAACCTATGCATATAATATACTTAGGGGTCTCAGGCCTACTCTCCTAGAGAGTGTGTATGGGCCAGAGCCAACCAGTGCAGATTGGTAGACCTCACCACAGAATAAATAATTGACATCACACACAGCTTTGAATTTCTTCTCAGGAGTGTGCAGGTATCCTCACGATGTTTTCCTTCACCGAAAAGCCAATGTTAAATGATTTTGATATTACGACTAATATTTACTTGGGGGAAAACTGTTTTTTTGTTTCTTCTTCTAAATGTATATTTCAAATGCTGCTTTCAAGGGAAACTGCACTCTTTTTTGGGGAAATGGCAAATCGGTTGGAATTATCGAAATACGGGGGATGAAAATATTTACAAATACACGATTATTTAATCCATCGTGATAGTTGTGTCCTTGTATCCTGGTCCATATATACTTAGGTTGCAATGATAGTACGGGGCACACGGTGCTTATATATCGGCACTCGAATTACACATATATAGAGCACTTTTGTATGGTCGACTGGGTGACTATAACCATGTTATCTAAGTGTGTCACTGTGCCACCAAACAGCAATGTAAACTGACTTCAGTAAATACCTCATAATCAAATATAATCAGAAGTACAATTACGCGTATGTATTTTATTAATTTTGGTCACAGTAAGACAGATTTCTCACAGATCTAGGATTTCTTCGGCTCTTGCTCATCTTATAACGATGCCATACGAATCTGTCAGTAATTTTACACAAATTGACTGAAACTTCGAAGATATGGCAGACAACATTGGACAATTTCTTGTTAGCATAGATTTTTATTAAAAATCATATATATATTATATTATATTATACATATATTATAGATAGGTACATATATATATTATTATACATTTTGCGTAGCTATAATAATGCAAGCTAAATAACTTTAGTCAACTTTACTGAGTAGTATTTTAAAAAACGTCCTGCACAGGACAATTTGATCGGCTAATTTCATGCCAATCTCCAATCAGAGAATGTCGTGTAGAGACACGGCCTAATCGCAGACGAGATTGCCGCAAAATTGGTAGATCATATTAGGGCGCTTTTGCCGGTCCACCGCTCATGGAAATGTGAACATATGCTTATTTTCTTATTAGAAATTCGATGTTTTTAATTGCTTATGAATTATTATAATAGATAATAACTTTTGCCCGCGTCGAGTAGCCTATATCCTTTTTCAGCTCTTCAACTATCCAATACAAAAAATTAATTCATTCTGTTACGACGGGAAGGACAAACAAACAAAGTCACAGTTGCATTTATAGTACGGACGGCGAGCGTCTGAGTAACCTCGTGCTACAGGTAATGGGTTAATTAATGACAATTATACATTTTTTTAAATAATGGCTTTAACCAGTGGTTATCTAGCTAATGACGAGTAAAATTAGGTGAACAAATTTTGAGGTTACAAACTATCTGTTGCTCCTCAAAAAGATATTTGTCCCCAAGGAAGAACATATCCTATAAATGCTGTTCCTATTAGTAAAAATAAAATAATAACTCCTACTATTAATGTATATTTTAAATTAAATGATTCATAATAAATACCTCGACCAATATGAAAATAAATACAAATAAAGAAAAATGATGCTCCATTTGCATGAATGGATCGAATTAATCAACCATAATTAACATTTCGACAAATATAATTTACTCTATAAAAAGCTTTTCAGCTTTCTCTATAAAATGTATAATGTGTACATTTTATCGCTTGTTTTGGATTCTTGACGAGAATTTCAAAGGCCAGTCTTGGTTTCAACATACGTACTCAACATGGTAAACTCTTCCGATCGCGTTGAAACCCCTTGCAATTTTGCGTAATTGATACTATAACACCGTCCATGACACTTTTTGCACTATATCACACCATTATAACACAAAAAACACACATAACAGTATTATTAACCAATTAACAAAATTGCAATGAACCACCATTTTTCAAGTTCGTTCAATTTTTCGATTCCAAGAATTATTAGACATTAATTATAATTATCCAACAGGTATAAACAACAGCAAGGCTGCGATGCTAGAATGCCGAGGCTTCGTCACAGAGCTGATGAACGATCCTTCACAACACATCACCGTCTGCTGTTTGGATGAGAGCGACGTCGTCGGCGATATTATAGCAATATCTGCCATGTCGCTCATGGTCAAAGAAGACGATGATGACTTCGATTTGAAGGTAAAGGTTTTAGGTTTAAAGGTCAAAAATATGTACACACTCTATTTCAACTCGCTGCATAGGAATAGGTAGGAGTGAATGTGACATGGGACAAAAATGGGCGTTAATTTTTGGCCTTGGCCGTACTGTAGCGTCCCAATGAGGAGGCATATGCTCAGCAGTGGATGTCCGTCCGTCCGTCTGTCCGTCTGTCAGCGGGCTGTATCTCAAGATCGGTAACAGGTAGACAGTTAAAATTTCACAGAATGTTTATTACGTATGTTTGTGTAACCTCTTACTTCGAAATAGATGTAATTAGATAAAAGCGGTGACATTTAGATTCGTCTTAGTACGTAAATTGTGTGTCAGTTTGGTGTCAGTGATGACGTCGCCATAAAGGTCGTATTTTATGCCCAATCAGGTTTCGTGGTATATTAGCTTTTATATATTTTAAATACGAGTATTAATTTCCTTCCAGCTCGAAACAGCTGAAACGCGGAAGTTCTTTGAACTCCTCGACGGTTTATACTCACATTATGATGTCATGGATAAATGTGGCCTAGAGAGGTATTACGATGGAAGAGGCGTGGTAGTGCACCCGGAATATAAAAGGCTGGGGATAGCTACGCAACTACTAAACGTAAGGTATATGGCTTTCAAAAATCATCTTCATCATCAGCCAGGAAACGTCTACTGCCGCCTATTTTTTCTATTAAAGGAAGTGCACCTATAGTAGGTCGTTGCGTGCAATAACACAATAATTCCGAATTTATCCGATAATCACGACCAGTTTATTTTACTGCTTTTTTCTTTTGTTCATATGTCATGTTTTGTTCATATATCAGTGTTGACAGAATTGAAGGCGCCACACGAAAAGAGTTCCTATACAAAAGAATAACCACAGATTCTTTGCTCATAATGTCTATTCTCAACATTTTCTACTTTCCTTTTTCCTTCCAACGATTCTTAATATGTGTAATGGGCATGTATAAAACTTATTTTTTTTAAAATTAGATTGAATTATTTGTTCGTCATGAATTTTAGATTAGCTGGAAATAAAACTATTAAAATTTAATATAGATTTATCGCCTTCATAAATCATAATAGAAACGTAACACCAAATAACTTTGCTTTTAATATTTTTACAGGCGCTCTATCACCAAAGCGCATGACATATCAATGACTGGTGCTTGGATGACAGCGGTCGGCTCTCAAAAAGCAGCTGAAAGAGCTGGTTGGGAGACAATCTTCGAGATTTCTTATGAGGACCTGGGACGCCAGTATAACGTTGTGTTTAGTGATGTTCCACCGACATGTAAATTGATGGTAGTAAAGATTTAGCGGTTAAATATATATGTATATTGAATTTATTAAAATGATTGAAATTTTATTATAATTTTTTTAAAATAAAATGCTAGTTTTAATGGAGGTGGATAGCCCAGAGCTTTTCACGTCGACTATATCGATATATTATATATCGTATTTTGTACAATCCTCAATTTAATTCTGTAAATCGAATGTTTTATGTATACGTATTTCTTTTTAACCGACTTCAAAAAAGTAGGAGGTTCTCAATTCGAAGGGTATGTTTTTTTAAATGTTTGTTACCTCAGATCTATTTACTGGGTAAACCGATTTGGATGATTCTTTTTTATTTGAAAGGTGGTGCTTTCCGTGTGGTCCCGATATAAATCGAAAACGATATAAATCTTAAATTTGCCTTAGTAAAAGTAGACTGTTAGGGCATTTGAAGTCGGTTTCCAGTTCTTTTTGAATGCATTTACTTGTATTTCATGGAAATTTTCCTACTCACTCGGACCTTAGTGAGTCTATTTGTTATTAATTAAAAATGGATGAAATATTTTACTTTACCTAAAATTCTCAATTAGCTTAGTAATTATGTGTTGATGGCATATTCAAGGAAAATATAAAGCGGTCAATCTTATCAAAACTATATCGTGTGTTGTTTAAAAAATGCTAATTCATTGTAAAACAGGAATTTAATAACATAACAATGTAAAAGCTGTTCAGGTCAGGTAATAAGGTTAGGAATAAAAGGAAATATGATAAATGACCAGTTACGTGGATAAGTTAGTAGTGTGTAATAAAATACTACATTACTACTATAGTGCGGATAACATGCTGGCAGTGAAATAAATCATAGGAAAAAAGTATGACATGAAGATAGATGACCAAATATGGGAATAATGTTTTGTAATAAAAGACGAAGTGATAGCTGAACACTGAACAGGTACGCGAATAAAATGCAAGACATCATTGCAGTCAGACACATTAATACAGAAGGGAATAAACGATGTCGTAACAACTGGTCAGATAAAGGTAATACGTGTTTTAAAGATTACATAGATGAGAATGATAATGAGAATCAACATGGCTTAAAGATATGACTCAGCTGCCAACACTGTATTTTACCAAGCCATGATGACAATAAAAAAAGATGTATAATGGATTTGCACTTGGCCTTCATGTCACCTGATGGTAAGTAACGATGAGGTAATTGGATGGCAAGCGTGCGCACCCAGAAGCTTCACGTTATAAGATGCTGACTCTGATAACTTTCATACCGGAACATACAGTGCTATTAATACTGCTGTTTGTCGGCACACTTAGGTAACATGACGGAAGCTAGTCAGGTGGACATAGAAAATACCACCAACCAGAGAACTGATAGTTATTCAATGGGAATTAAACCCGGGACCCCCGTATGATTACTCCAACATTTAGCCATTAGCCACAATAAGTTGGCCTCTCTGAAGTTAGCTCTCCGTAATTTCAAACATGTGTAGACGGAATGTGTGATTATTATTTTCGATAATAACTATCCCTAGATAACATAATACACTAGGACATTTCTTTGCATCCGCAAATTTGCTTGTATCCCATATGTGTAAATTGTATGTATAAAATTATAGCTTGAGGTTATCATCATCATCATAAAACAAATCATTTTCACAACAAGACGTCAATGTTTATATATTTCCTATTAGGATTTACCTAGGACACATCTAGATTCAAAGAATGAGTTTCATTTTAAAAAACTGCAATCATCTTTGTGTAAAGGAAAGAGCTTCGTTTTTACTGTCTTGATAGCTGTTACAAGTTTTATCTCTTATTTGCCTTATCCATAAAAGTGAATCGGACTATTAGTGATATCTTAGTAGAAAATATGATGTCTATTTAATTAATTGAAGTATTATTCGAGATATTTCTCTGGGTTTTATCTGGGTATTCCTTCAATTTTATAATGAATACCAAGATTGTTTTCCCTCTAGAATAATTTAGAAGTTTAAAACCGCTGGGAAACACCGACTTATAAAATTAGCATAATTTTTCTGCTGGGAATTGACATAATTCGTGCAGAAAAGTAAACTGTACGTAAAAGCAACACAATAAATGATTTTTATTTTGTCATCTAGCTTTTTAAAGTTTATTATTATTTGTTACTACAGCTGCCATATTAATACATATTTTGTGAAAATTTAAAGCGCTTAGTTATTGATCAAAGGACAGCGAAGGTTTAGCACACTTTGAGTGTTGAGCCTTAAAACTTCACTACTAACAAAAAAGCTGGACATTAATCGATATCGATTTTACAGAATTACAAAAATGTATACTCGACTTTGGACACTTCTGAAGGTTCCATATCTTTCTAAATTCAAACAAATCCCAAAATAAAGTTTTTAGCAAGTTATTTGGCAACTTTTATTATGTCATGAATGGCAGATCGTACGGTACGTAAATCCTGATTCTAGCATATTTATCACGATGCGTTTCAAAGATTGGACACTTTGAATTGCTCACAATTTGGAAATACCTTCATTTACAGTTTTACGGCACCACACTCCTCTTTATGTGTGCAAGCAACAGTAAAGTAAAGCAAACATATAAAAGCGAGATGTTTTTTTCATCAATTTCACATTTGCATATTGTCTCTTACAGCAACAACTATTCAGGTAAAAATATACTTTAAAAATTCAAAACATGTCGTTACCAAAAGTGTGGTCAAGGTTCACGGTAAAGAAAAGTGATGGAACGGAAGTGAAACTTCGCATTCAAGATGCACCGGATGCACTTTACGGCGATGCATTGGACTTCTTCTCCAAATACTATTTCACCGAGGACCCATTACATAAGGCTGCAGGTACGTTTATTATATTTTTTATAAGCAGAAAGGTGAACTTTGAACATCCCACTTCCTTCATTTTTTAATTAATTAATTAATTTATTTATTAAATATTCAGACAACCAATTTTTGTTAGTAATATCCTATTATCTATGTTAGTACTTATATTCTACTACAGACTTGGTTATTGTAATAAGGTGCCACATCAGTGGGCAATCGATTTTTCCAGCAATCACCCTCAGAACGCTGTTAGTGCTGCCTCTAACTCTACGTAGCAGCGACGCTGCTTTCTTTCTTAGGATAGCGTTTAAACCATCTGTTCGCGCCTCCGCAAACATATTTGATGCGCTACAAAATCGAGGAAGCCTTAACAGCGCCCTGAAGGCGTTGTTGAATTGGACTCGCAGAGCATTGTAGAACTTTATGGAGAGTAAAGGATAAGAAATAGAGAAAAAACTAAACTTCAAATAAAAACCTCAGGCTTCGTGGCAAATCCAATATTTTTAACCCCACCCTTTTGTGGCTCTTAGTCTGGCGTATACGCCTAAATTTCAAACAAACTTCATAAAATCAGTTTTCTTCATTTTTAACCGTTAATTATTCGTATATTTTATCTCTGATATCTTTATTCAATAATACTGTCTCAATCACATCTGAAGTTAACGTTATCCCTCTCCTAATGCTTCCATACTAAATTTCTGTTGATATAATCTTTTAAAATGTAATAGCTGGCTTTGATAAGTAGTACCCCAAAATAGGAGATGAAATTATAGTTTCGCGAAATAAATCTCATTAATTTACAACTTTATATTACGTTACAATAGCCGTTACGCAGCTAATGGTTCATATATGGCGCTTTGAACAGTAATCGAAAAAAGTATTAAAAATGAATATTTTGATTCACTGTGAAATTGTATGTTAATGATACTCATTTCGCGGCATCACAATCTGATGTCCATTTTTAGATGGTTACTACACAAATCCAGCTATTATACTTTAAAAGATTATGGCAACAGAAATTTAGTATGAAACATTGATGGAGGTGGATCGCCTTAAGTGCCGATGTCATCTTGATTTAAATTTTATGTTTTAACTATAAATATTAAATTCAATACAGTTATGACAAAATTACTTTTAGGTTTCCTTACGAAAGCGAAAATATTTGTTATATAGACACATTCGTTAGAACATTGTTTGGTGCATAATATTTAGGATTTACCCTCTTTACCCTAATTTACCCTATAACTACAATAATCTAATACAAAAGGTAGTGAAAATACTGCTTTGAGTTACTCTTTATAAGGTTGATAATGATTTACATGTGGATTACCGGTAATCACTCGCTTTGTAGGTGGGCAGGGCTAGTGGTTAGGTTATAGTAAAATTTCCTTCTTAAAATAGCTTTGAAACCATTTCATTTTTACAAACACCTATGGTATTCTACCCCTTGTTTCGTATAACAGTCACAATCAATTTACACACATTACTCTACACCAGTAAATAATCGATCACAAAACAATCTTCAAATTAAAAATGTGTATCAGTGTGTTGGTAGATGAAATCTTTGCCGTAGGTTACATACTATTTTAAATACCTACTCGTTACATCGAAGTTCTGTAAAATGAAATCATTACTATTGTTACAGGCACAGCAAAAACACCTCAAGCTCTGAAAGAGGCCCGCGATGTTTATGGTGGTAAAGGAAAAGATCCAAAGCAAAACTTTGTAATATGTTGTGCAGACGTAGGTGATTCTAACAACGTGAAGGAAATAATTGGAGTGTCATTGATGTACTTACAAACAAAAGATGACGGTGCGGAAGAGATGGAAAAATATATGTCTGAGGTAACACTCCATTATCATCAGCCTATATATGTCCCCACTGCAGGGGTTCAGGGTTACTCTCCTACAGAGAGTGTAAGGGCCATAGTCTACCACGCAGGCCCAGTGCTGATTGGTAAACTTCACTTACACCTTGGAATTTCTTCTCAGGAGTGTGCAGGTTTCCTCACGATGTTTTCCTTCACTGAAAAGCCAATGGAAAAGATCGTTATCATACGTAATTCATAAATTCCAAATAACAAATTGGAACTCATTGGTACGAGCCAGGATCGAACCCAGACCTCGATTGTTCAAGGACATTCTACCCAACTGAGCTACCACGGCTATATATAACACTCCGTGTGTAAAATATTATTGTATTTGCAATGAAATTCTCTGTATACTTTTGCAACGCACATGACAAGTGGCATCATTATAAATCTTCAGCAAGGATATTATAATGGAACAAACAAATATTGGGAATCACAGCTGGCCAAGACATGGTCAGCCAAGCAGAGGCTGCTGGCCATATCTTGATTTTTTTGCCTTAGTCACTTTTTACGACGCTTAAGGATGATCTTATTTCAAAGCCAGGACCACACAGACTGGAAGTAACTACATAGTATGTAGTATGTTTATTTAGCATTGTTGTAAAGGTTTTTCTCATTATAGGTGTAGAGTTTCTTATTCGTTAACACTGAGACCTCGGTGGACTATACACCGACATAATAGACAGCAAAGAGAATGAAGCGCTAGTGCAGATGTAATTTATAATTTTCCAAATAAATTTGAAAAAGAAATTATTATATTTTTATGTTTGTATGTTTTTTACAGCTACAGACAACTGAGGTCAAAAAGTTCATGGAGTTAGCGTATGGCTTGATGGAGGTTTACGACAACTTCAAGAAGTTGGACAAACATTTCATAGGCAGTGGAATAGTTGTCAAGCCTGAGTACCGTGGCTGCGGTATTGCTACTCAATTTATAAAGACAAGGTAAGAATGGGCAATTTTCGAGGGTCAAGACACAACTGATGAAAAATTTACACTCCATTGAAAATTCTTAAGAGGTATCAGGTATTAGATAAATGATAATACGAAGATTGAACGAATGTCTCAAACATGGCTGTTTTCTTTCAGGCGTGCCATTTCCAAGGATCAAAATGTACCTGCAATTGGTGCGTGGATGACAACGATACCTGTCCAGAAAGCAGCGGAGAAAGACGGCTGGAAGACATTGGCTGAAGTAGAACTGGAACAATATGGGAAGAAGCACGGTGTCGCGTTCGAGAATACACCAAAAATTGCCAAGTTTATGATTGCTCAGGCTTAAAAGTGTCAGAGATGTAAAATATTTTGGGAGCACATAGATTATTGTCGTTTTTATTTTTATCAAGTTCAACCGAATTATACTCGTAACTACGATGAAAAGGTATTTAATACGAATAGGTGGCCCGTGACTTTTCCCGCGTGAAAATTTCTTCGGTATTGGTTACTCTACTCATCAGAAGAACCTATAGGTATTTTCTTTTTGAGTCCTAGCTTTAACCTTATTGGATCCATGCCCTTTTTTGTACGGAGTGGAAATCTTCAAAAGATATCTGGCGCTTCGGGGAAAGATTTATAATGGATTCTTATCAGCTAAAACCACTCCAGTCTCCACTCCCTCTCTTGCCTATTTTACTGAGTCACGGGAACTTACCACTCTTCCGCAACTCGGCAGGCGGCCCCATACATGCCTTACATTCCTGCATCCGTCATTTCTCTTGTGCATCAATCACATCCAGCCGATCGCCAGCTCGATGTGGTTAGCACAATCATCCATCGCCCTTACTGTGCGGTCAGTGCCAGGCCGATCACAGTATACTCGTATGTGATAGCTAATGGATCCATGCGCTAACCTAAGTCGTAAGTGGTTTGGGCTAGGCGTCCTTGATAGTCAATTAGCCAAGGAGGCCTTTTGTATATACCTCTACAGAAGATGAACAGTTGTACATATTTACACTTTTTATAGCTTCATATGTCAGTCATCACTCACTATGGATGTTAACAAATCAAGCAATCAATTTTAACCTTCTGTCATATCGATTTGAAACATTGCGCTTGTATGTATTTCGGATGACAATACAATAATTAGCAATCGATTCGACCTGATGTGACCATTCCTGGGTGGTGGAGATGGATTTGATGACTTTTACTTTTTAGTTCATTACTGCCAAAAGCGTGTATAGTTTTTCAACTATAAATTTGTTTAGCAGATTTTTTTATCATCATCATCATCAACAGCTTATATATGTCCCCACTGCAGGGGCTCAGGCCTGCTCCTCTACAGAGAGTGTATGGGCTAGTCCACCACGCGGGCCCAGTGCGGAACTTCACATGCCTGTTCAAGACATGCAGGTTTCCTCACGATGTTTTCCTTCACCGTTAAGCAATCGGATAATGTACTTGAATTGATAAACAACTCATAGGTATATGGACAGTACATAGGTACACGAGGCTTATATTATATGTCAAACAATGCTCTTACGTGTTTAGTGGTGACATAAGGGATAAACTCATGGTCAGCAGTTGATATTTTCGACTGACTGAAAAGATAAAACGATATCAGAAAAGTTTCCTTGCGATCGCCAAATTCCTTGTATCTATAAGCTTACTGATCTATTTTTACTGATGACGCAATACATTGAAAACTAGAAATCCCGTGAACAATTTTTCCGAGACAAGTACACTCACAAACACAATTTAAAGCCTAGCACGGTGACAGGGCTGCGTGTCTCGTTAGCGACGACTGTACCCGGCTGTACTTAATAGGAGCTATCGACGTCACTCGAGTAGGCCGGCTCCGGCTCCGGCTCCGGCTCGGTTCAACCCTCTCCGGTGCACCTCAAATATTGAACTTTTGCTCCAATTCTCAAAATTCTTCGGAAAGATTTGCAGAATTGAAGATTTCGGTACACATGATTCCCGCTGTGATTTCAATATCGTAAAAACTTGCGATTAAATTATTTAGACTTTCGTGAGACATTATCTAATAACTGTTAAAAACGACTAGTTTTGGACCTTTTTCTGTGCAAGTAAGACTAGTTAGACCAGTTAGAAAGACGCGCTTGAGCAAGCAAAGCAAACAATTATTCGATAAGACTTGCATTTTATTAATATGACCCTTATTAAGGTTGTCCCACGAACATTACTACATACAGTAAATTTGATGAAAGAAGACTTCATTTGAATTTTAAAAATAATTAGATCTGCATTCGAAAAATCTTAGAAAGTTTTAGAAGAGTCCAGTTTTTGCTGGTGGTCGTAATTGCCACAATTCACGACGAACCCATGACGTACTGCTCCTTAGAGTCACGTGTCGTATCGTTACGACATGATTCATGATTCTATCGCCCAAAGAAGTTGTATCGAATTTGTTGGCACGGCGAGCCGGATTCTCTCGTCCATAGAGATGATGCCTGTCTTACCAAAATTGCATAATATGAACGATATATGTCGACCTGATTGATGTCTATAAAGCAGTAACTACAAGAACATTCTTGATTTTTCTAAAAAAACCATTACTGTTGCATTTTAAATGCGTTGACATATTTTCTTAGAAAGCTTTCGCGTTAAAAAATAGTCATGTCGTCATCCGTCCATTCATAAAATGTAAATGTTGTTGTTTACGATCCAGAGCTTAGCTGTTTATTGTTTTACATTACAGCTCCAGGGGGACGGGATGGACGATGTCAGAAACGGTTGGTATCAACATTGTAGGTGTCTTTAAAATATGTTTGCAAGTCTTCATACGAAGCTAAACGTATTATGAACTTAACTAAACTTTACTCAGTGCACACCCGGCAATGTGTTTATCTACCGGTTACAAATGAACATAATATGTGCATAAGAAAATCCGGCCAAACAGAGAATAAATAGTACAAAATGATATATATTTTTGGTTTGAAAAACTAAAACTTGATTTTATTTGATATTGGCAATACAGGTTCTATTGTTCGTAGGTGAAGAGCCTCCCGAATAGATCGTTACCGGGCGGTGGTTTGAGAGTCGAGACAGCAATATGAATAATATTCTTTTCGTCAATCATCATCATCAGCCAAGAAACTTCAACTGCTGGACCTGCTGGACGTAGACCTAGGCCTTCTTCATGGTATACCACATTGACCATCGGGACGATCCACTTGAATATAGCGACTCTTCGCGTGGTCGCCACTCGAGAACCTTTACTCCCCATCGGTTATCGGCTCTTCGTCACTGACTCGTCGAGCTATGTCGGTGAACCTCGTCTACGGGTTTCCTCATTCCGGATTTTATCAAGCAGAGAAATTCCGAGCATAGTTCAGTCCATTGCTCGCTGAGTGACTTTGAGCTTGTTTATTCGGCCTACAGTAGATTTTCGTCAATCCGTAATCCGTAAATACAACACGGTATCAAAAGATTAACATAATTTTCATTCCGGTACATTTTTTGGTATTGAAAAGGTAAGGAAATTCAGGTATGTATGTACAAAAGAATCATCTAGATCGTTTTGAAAGAAAACATGTAAATCTAGGCAAATGTATTTTATCAAGACGGTAATGTAAATTGATGTGCCCAGGGGGGTAATGGAGACGTTTAAGGGAATTACTGGCTCCATGCCAATTGCCGTGGATAGTGCGCGGGCTTAACTGCCAATTGTCTGTCCGGAACGAGGCGCTTAGGTAAAGGTAGGTACAATGTGAACATGTGTCAGTACATATCGATACTACGTTTTGTTGGTTTAAATATTTAGACATACTCGTAGCCTGGGCTTTGTACTCATGTGGCTTGGGGCAATCATGACTGTAGAAAATCCAAACGATGAAATAGTAGTTTTTCCAAGCCTGTAACAAAATTTCCTGAAGGCCGTCCTTGTAGAATGAATATGTCATATTAACTTATGTACATCCTACTCTATTTACCTGGTGTCCTGAAACTCACACACAGCTTTCTAATTTACGCATGTACAATTTAAATAAATGTATCTTTTTGTATTTAAACATGAGTATAAAATAATTACTAGGAGGACTAACTTCCTATTAAAACTGTTTCAAACACTTGAGCTAAAGGCCTCAATGAGGCACTACTTATGCTAATTTTCATTACCTGGACACAGCAGTGCTATTAACATGGGTGTTTGTTGTCTGACTAAGATTACAAGATGGTTGCTAGCGAAGTAGGTATTGAAATGACCAAGTCGATTTTTTTTCGTCAAGGAAGACATACACATGCCAGTTAATACAAAAAATAGTTATAGAACAAAGATATAACACATTGACGAATAAAGTCTCCACTGATACACAGTACCAAATTTAATACGTATACTGCACTGTGAATTCGCTACAATTAACAAAGCAAAAGATTTTTCTGCAAAGGTACAAGTAGATATGACTGTTGATTTCATTACGTTTGTTATTCGTAAAGGTAGTACAATCCGAGATTATTGTATTAATATATGTCGTAAATCATAATCTACAAAAGGATCCAAGTTTCTTTTACGGCTTATGAATGTTTAATGTTTGTTAGAGCATTTCTCGAAAAGAAAACGACAAGGGTAAAAGGCTTAATGCTTTCTGGGTGAACATAATGCATTACAACCTGGGGGCTTGGCAAACGAGCGGCTGCATTAAGAGGCTATGTTGGTAAGACCACGTGGCCACGTTCAAGGTTGCATTGTTTTGTAGCTTTCCCTATCCGAGCCCTATCCTACCCGAGCGCGTACGGTGAGACAGCATACACTACGCGAAGTTATCCACCCGTTATTTGGATGTTTCGTAGTCCAGGGATCATTTGAAGGATACAGTATATAATGAAACCATTTTTTTAATACAGTATACTAATGAAATTTCAGATGTCGGTGGTTTTTCCAAATTGTTCTAAATTGATTCATACTATTGTAAAACAGGTTCAAAGTTGGGGCTTTTTATTACCGAAAAATACATTACTTTGACGCCCTGTAACTCTGGAAGTATATATTTAAACGAAAATCTGACTCACCACCGACACAGATATTAGTTTCTAAATTGTGTCTTGAAAATTTCATAGATTTTCATAGCTTAATACTCAAAATATGACTGGACTACGTTTGTATGGGCGCTTTGACAACAGCATACCCTCTTAAACCCACTAAAAACTGGAATATACATCATGTTATGTAATTTATATCATCCAGCGGCCCAGTCCACGGCTGGACAAACACTTCTGATGCAGTAAATAGTTCCAGATTTAAAGTTATGTGTAAGTTGTAATCGGAAAAGAGTTAAATTATTGGAAAAAAATGGAAGTAAGTAACTAGATAAAACGAAACCTACATATTATTATAATGATAAGCCCGAAAAATCCGTTGCTGCCGGGCTGCCATTGCCTAATCTGGAGCTATTTTCATTGACTTACTTGACTTGACCTGCAGGCCTATGCCTCTCCCAACGCCATGGTGAGCTAGCGCCATACCACCTATCTAGGAGTAAGAACCATCGCTGACGTATCAGCAACCCTTTACAAAAAACCGTATTTAAATCGGTCAATCCGTTCTGGAGATAAGTGGCAACATTGGTTTGTATGTACACACAAACAAACAAATAACCTCTCACCCTTAACGCATACACAGTCTCCGTTCCGTCGCGGGTAATAAAATATACCCGTCGAATTGAGCACCTTCTCCTTTTTTGAAGTCGGTTAAAAAGATTTCGGCGATAATCATTTTACCTTCATGCCCGTAACTGTATGAATAAATCCGTTCTGTATATTTTTAGGGTTCCGTAACCAAAGGGTAACCAACGGGACCCTATTACTAAGACTCCGCTGTCCGTCTGTCACCAGGCTGTATCTCATGACCCGTGATAGTTAGACAGTTGAAATTTTCACAGACAGCAGACATGATTTATACATGTACAAACGTCATCCACTCGATGTGTGGGTATAGGAACTGATATCACGACATTTCTATGAAGCGTCCGGCCTGTGCTTAGGTGTAGGTGCCACAGAATTATTAAAGGCCCCAATCGAAATCCAAAGTTTGCACAAGTTCTGTATATCTCAGGCGTTTCTTCATTCAAAACGCAATATGTAGCATACAGTACAATACAGTAAAAGCATGTGTAGGCAACATCATCTGAAACAAACGTTTGATTCATGACAGTATAAATCATGAGAGCGCGAGGACTCAGTTTGCAAGATTGTACATATCAATCTTACTCTGGAGGTCCCGTGTCGTAACCAGAAGCTTGTGTTCCTGCACGAACGAAGCCTATGGATTGTCCCCCTATCTATAATGACATCGGTGGAGTTTTTTTTGTAAAGTGCGCCATTCCCTATCCTCTGACTTCCTACTCATCTTCGTACTAACAATAAGGAAGGCTCGTAGGATACTTGCAAGATAAAACGTCAATCTGGAGGACTCTGCCTCGATTACCATTGCTAGAAATCTCTGATAGTCGCATTGGTTGGTGTTAGAGCATTTTTTTCGTCAAACTGCAGTGTTAATAACATTGTTTGTTCGGTATTTAAATAGACTAGTGGTCGCCCAGTGGTCGAAATTTGACCATAATTAATTTAAAAAAATATTAGCATTCTGCACTGCTTTATATAAACGATCATCAACAGCCTATATACGAGTATGTCCCCCCTGCGGGGCTCAGTCCTACTCTCCAACAGAGAGTGTATGGGCGTCCAACACGCGGGCCCAGTGCGGAACGGCGGACTTCACATGCCTGTTCAAGACATGCACGTTTCCTCACGATGTTTTCCTGGATAATGTACTGGATTCGAACCCGGAACTCTCAGATTGAGAGTCCGCACCTTATCCAATGCGCCACCGACGCTTATAAATTATATTTATATATTATAACTATATATATAAACTATAAATGTGCGAAATTTCATACTCCTCCGTCCGCGCAATTTTCGTAAAAAGGGATAAAAAGTTTTTGCTTCACGGTTTAATATATAGATAATAGAGCCAGCGCCTTATTAACTTGAAGCTACTGGGTTCGGTATCGTCAATTATCAAGGAGACATGAAGGACAAGTGCAACCTCTTCACTAAGCGTAATGTATTACACTCAAAGCAAACAAAACAAACCAATGTCTAGGTTCTTACTAGCGCAAATTCTAGGGGTTTACTAATACATATTAAAGAGTTCTTCTATCCACCTCCTGCCTCCAGGGTCAAGCCCGCTTGATGGTGCAAAGTTATTGTATCGTCATCCAAATTACATACAACCACAAAGTTTCAAATCGATGCAATTGTTACAAGTAGGCTAATATTCAATTGTTATATAGTAAGTACATAAATTAATTACAAATTACTTATAGCCTAGTTAAATGACATGATCCGCGAATGTATACAGCCAAGGCCTGGTCTTGTACGCTTATAATTTTAAAAGGCCATTATCAAATAAAAGTGATTTAGTTACTATTTTCGTATATTTTGGTTTAGTTTATTTGTACAAAAACATTTAAAACACACGAAACAGGCAAGACTTAACATAGAAAACAAAGATGGCGTCAATAAAATCAAATTCGATGTTGTCCCTCAAAACTAAAGTAATCTTTTTGTACAATCAAAATAAAGGCAAAAATGTGATTTTCGAGCGATAGCTGGTCTGATTCTTTGTCGGAGGTAGCCACCAGCTCTCCTGTCACCCGTAATTTTAAAGCCGAATTCAATTGTTCCTTTGTTATCATTGTGGAAAAATATTTATTATTCGTCTGCTACTAGACATTCGAAGTTCTCTTAGTATCTTACAATTTTGTCCTTTAACCATTGCTGCGTGAAAGAAAGACAAACCAATCACTAGCACACTTTTGCAGTTATACCTAAATGGTGAAGATTTTGTAACTGAAAATTCGTTGAAAATATCTACTATTTAATTAAGGTGCATGCACTTATAAAGTCTGATTATTTAGTTGTCACGTGTTCTTTAACTGCACAAATTAGTCTGTGTTTTGAGAGGAGATGATCAAAACAAACCACGATACTCAGTTCACGAAACAATACGTTATTTATTCAGATATTACACATTTGTCTTAGATTAGACGAGAATAATGTATGACGCAATAATATAGCGCTGTGCGCGCGTGGTTGGCTAGGGGCGCGGGGAACGACTGGCGAGCCCCGAGTCCAAAACGTCAAGTCAGCATACTGTGACGTATGTGCCCCTACATCACACCCCCCTAGAATTTGGTACGATGAAAAATACATAAATTTTGAAATCACAAACCAAATTATAACTACTAAGATATGACTCGATACAAACAAAGAATGCGCTGCGATAAACCTACAACAACAATGCGTAACATGATAGCTTTGCTTACATCATGACTCTGTAACAGTTCAATGTTCATGCTAAATCATTAAGTATACATTGCTGGCAATATACATTACTGTTTGTACATTATTAAATTTAAACAATCAAGTTCTTATATACTAGATCAAATATATATTTTTTACCAAACTGTGAACGAAATGCCTTTTATTAAAACGTAAGTAATATTTGTGAACTAAAGTGAGAAAAATAAGTAAATGCTAAAACACTTATGAAAATATCACCTTAGTGGGTGTGGGCTGCTCTGTGCGTACTGCAGACAGCTCCTGCGTCTCGATGGCCTTACCCACTACAGCACTCACTCTTCGTCTGATCCACTTTCCCGTACACTGCTTGCAACGTAGTAAACATAGCCAACACATAATGATTGTGAAAACAATTATAGCTCCTATAATCATAATTCCAACGAATTCCGTTTTGCCTTTGAGGTCCTCAACCTGTTGACTCATCTGCTGGTTGACGATGTTTACTTCTTCGTTCTTAGTGTTATATTGTCCCATTGCAATTTATTTTAAGTAGGTGTAAATTTATATTTTAAATATGATTATATTTTAGGCGTGTGTCACCGCTGCTTTACCAAATAAATTTAAGATTAAAAGAAATTGCAATAAAGTACGCACATGCTTAAACTATTTTGCTTACCTAGTATGACCTTAATTACTAGAAACGTGCTGGCATCTTTGTTACGCGTCCACTGCGCGTTTTCTGCAGCGGTGGTCTATCACCGCGTACATTGCCGTGCACTGCTTCCGAACCCGTCTTGATTTCTGTACTTGGTGGCGCAACCGTGCTTTCCGAATCATTAAGAACGTATGCCGGTTTCAGTCTATCGATAGAGATATTTGCCCGCCTGTTTGGTAGCTGCAGTTCGAAAACTTTCGAACCTCTTTTAATGACCTCGAAAGGACCATCATACGGGGTTTTCAAAGGCTTCCGAACTGCATCATCTCTGACAAACACATGTGTGCAAGATTTTAAATCTCGATGCACGAACCAGTTTTGGTTACAATGATGATTAATAGCGATAGGTCTGAGCCTGCTAATTGCTTCGCGTACGTTCTCAAGGACACCACTTGAGCCACCCTGTACAGAATTACCTGTTGAAAAATAGTCACCTGGTAATCGTAACGGCTTGCCGAATGTATATTCGGCTGCACTGACGCCGTTGTCGCTACGTCCCGCAGCGCGAAGTCCTAATAACACCGTTGAGAGTTCGTCTACCCATGACCTTGAGTCTAGGCGAGCCATCATCGCTGCTTTGAAACTGCGATGCCAGCGTTCCACGATGCCGTTAGCCTGTGGATGGTAACTAGTGGTCCTTACCTTTTCGACCCCTAAGTACTTCATCAAATCGGTGAATAACTGGCTTTCGAATTGCCGCCCTTGATCCGTTGTTATTCGGCAAGGACAACCGTATCGCGTGATCCAGTTATCATATATTACCTTAGCGACAGTTTCCGCCGTAATATCCTTTATCGGTACTGCTTCCGGCCAGCGCGTACCTCTGTCGATCATGGTGACAAGATATCTATACCCTTCCTCAGTCGTGAGTAAAGGTCCGACAATATCAACATGTAAGTGTTCGAAACGCTCTGCCTGTTTAAAAGCTCCGTATTCTGATATTGTATGCCTACCGATCTTTGCTTTTTGACACCTAATACAAGACTTGGCCCACTTACCTACGTCTGTGTTCATACCCGGCCAAAAATATCTTTTCGCAACCAATCTGCGTGAAGCTCGAATTCCTGGATGGCTTAAGTTGTGCAAATTATCAAATACCTGACGCCTAAATTCCTTAGGTAGGTAGGGTCGAGCGGTCGATGTTGATATTTCGCAATACAACTCGTGGTCACATGTAGGCACAAATATGCTTTTAATGCATACGCTGGTGCCGTCGTCTGTATGACGTCGTTGCGAAATGTAGGTGTCCAATTTCTGCGAATCGGCCAGCCGTTCCAAATCTAATGGTGCTGGGCATGAAATCGTCGCTACACGCGATAAGGCATCGGCCACACTATTGTGTTTACCTTGTACATGCCGAATATCGGTTGTAAACTCGCTAATGAACAATAGCTGCCTTGTACGCCTCGGCGTCTCCGCGTCAGTAGCTGATTTTGATCTTGAGAACGCGTGTACTAGCGGTCGGTGGTCCGTATATATGACCAGCGGTCTGCCTTCGAATATTTTTCTAAAATATTTTAAGGCAGAATAAATGGCTAATAATTCTCGATCATACGTACTATAACGCTGTTGCGGTGTCGTCAACTCCTTAGAGAAATACCCAAGAGGCTTCCACAAACCTTTTTCCATTTGTTGTAGAACTGCCCCTATGCACGTGTCCGACGCGTCGGTCATTAGCGCCAACGTAGCGTCCGCGCTCGGGTACGATAACGTCGCAGCGTTCTCCAGTTGCGACTTACATTCTCGAAATGCTGATTCCGCATCCGGTGTCCACACAATGGGTGTTTTGTCGTTCTTCTTGGCGTTACTTAGGTATTTTGTTAAAATACATTGACTTTTTACCGCCTGTGGGATGTGTTTCCTGTAAAAGTTTACCATTCCTAAGAACCGACGAAGTTCATTAATGTTCTTTGGTTTCGGATAGTCACAGATGGCTTTGACTTTATCGTCCAAAGGCCGTATCCCATTGGAAGTGACGCGGAAACCAACGAAATCTAATTCGGCAGCTCCAAAACAACTTTTCGCCAAGTTGATCGTTATACCAAACCTGTTTAACCGCTCGAAAAGTAGCCGCAGGTGCTCTCGATGCTGTTCCTCGTTGTCACTGGCGATGATGATGTCATCAATATAGCTGAATAGAAAATCTAGCCCTTCTAAAACGGTATGATTCATGAAGCGCTGGAAGGTCTGGGCCGCATTCCGAAGTCCGAAGGTCATCCTCGTGAACTCGAATAATCCGAAGGGCGTGATAATCGCGGTTTTGTCGATATCCGCCGGATTAATTGGAATAAAATGATAGGCCCTGTTGACATCGATTGACGAAAAAATTTTCTTACCTGCCAAAATGTATGTGAAATCGCCTAAACGGGGAATGGGGTACCTGTCTGGTTTGGTTATAGCGTTCAGCTGCCTGTAGTCACCACAAGGACGTATATCTCCTTTTCCGGCGGCTTCTGAAGGATGTCCGTTACCTGAGGTAACACTTGCTTGCCCAATTTCGTGACAAGTAGCTGGAACTGTGCGGCATCACTGGCATGCTGCGGCAAAACAGCAGCTTCGTACTGCAGGAACCACAGCTCCGGTTGATCCGTCCAGAAGTCCGGTACGCGTGCGTCGACGGAGATTCCTTTGACCTCCTTATTCTCTTCCGCCATTTTTACACGCGCGGTGATAAAAAAGGTAGTTATATATCTAATATAGCCTACCTAGCCAACCGAAAGTGAGTCGCCCCCTAATAGCGTGGAACTGAGTATGTACAACACTGGAACAGTTCACTAAAACGGGTCACCAATATAAAGTCTGATTATTTAGTTGTCACGTGTTCTTTAACTGCACAAATTAGTCTGTGTTTTGAGAGGAGATGATCAAAACAAACCACGATACTCAGTTCACGAAACAATACGTTATTTATTCAGATATTACACATTTGTCTTAGATTAGACGAGAATAATGTATGACGCAATAATATAGCGCTGTGCGCGCGTGGTTGGCTAGGGGCGCGGGGAACGACTGGCGAGCCCCGAGTCCAAAACGTCAAGTCAGCATACTGTGACGTATGTGCCCCTACACACTTGTTAAATACTCTAGCAACAATTAATAAACGTTGTTCAAGTGCAACCACATCTCGACATTTCTATTCAAGAAATTAATGGTATAAAATGAAATATAATATTGATTTAGAGTTAAGCAATCGCTCATTTCAAAGTTTTAATTGAAAGAGTAACAAATGGATGTTGTATCCGACACGTATGAAATAAATATTTCCCTTTTGTTTTTGCTGTTGTCCACGAATTCTGTGAATAAAAATTATACGTACGGACTCTCTATCAAATATACCTTGTAAGGTTGGTTTGCATTTGCTACCAATAAACTCCGAAGCCTTGGACACTTGTTTCCCTTCGATCCCGAACTCCAGCTCGTGATAATAGTTGTTGTGAAATTTCACGAGTTACGAGTAACGACCTTAGAAGTCCGTTCCTTAAATATCGCTTTTGTTAATTAAAACTAGTCAAAGGATGCCGCTACGGCATCGCAGTGAGGCTTAGGGAGAATTAGAGTGATGAGGAGTAGTTTTTTATTTTAAGCTTTGTCATGTGTAACCATATTTTGTAGATTAAATCCTTTTGCTGCCTAAATTAAATTATGAGCATTATTTAGACTCGTGTTTTTGACAACCGCCACGCCACATATTCCGTTCGGCTGTACCGGCGCTACAGCTTTTCCTTGCTACACTTTTGTAACATCGCATAAAATTCTATTGAGGTGGTTGATAAGTAAACTTGATATTCGGTTGATTTATCGATTCTTAGAACGATCTTGGCGATATTTTTAACTCGGAAGTCCCACTCAATAATGGAGTGCTTTATCATGATCAACTTCATCGTTGAAAATTTAAGGACAGCTATTTTTGTAACGAATTTTAAGAACATATACCTATATTTAGAACTTAATCTCTGTTGGCTATACATACATATATGTGATGAAGAATCGTGATGAGCTGAAGATATCGTGATGAGGGTATTAAAAATAGAGTTTTACGCTTCTCGTGCGATTGGTGATCGAATATAATGTTGAACAGGATGATGATGCTTCATATCTGATGAAAACTCTTACTATCCAACGGTCTTATCGACACTTATCATAAGATGAGATGAAGGCCAAGTTCAAACCCATCAAAAATGTAAACATCAGATACTAAACTTCTTACATGGAAACGTTATATGTGTTCCAAGCTTGAACGAATAGCTTTATTGGCGCTGTATTTTTAGGCTGGAAATATCCACGCTGCAATTTTGACCACGATGTGAATTCAATTTACTTTCCTATAAATACACAAACAAACACTGTAGTTTGCGCTCGAGTCGCCTCGCGTCTCGATCTCAGATGTATTGTTTATTTTCAATTAGCGTGAAAGCGTTGCGAAATATCAACGCGAATATCTATTCGAAAGATAACAATAAGTTAACAGGGGTCTTGTCATTTCTTGGCTTCGTCTCTAAGCCTTTTTAAATGCTCGCAATAGGACTCGCCTCACTGCTTAATTTAATACACAATGGGGAAGATTTATAGAAAAATATTTTTGTCTAAATCGATAGTCCATGTAAAAACATCTATCTGTTTTTTTCGATACGTCTAACACTTTTTTAGAAAGTAATTCTAATCACGCGATGCTAAAAGGCTCCATATAAATCGGGTGATATTTGTGACGTCACACTTTTTTCAGAGCGTTAAAATTTTATAGTTATCTAGTAAAGAATGTTTTTATGTGTTATATACCCCAATAATAAAATTTCGAAATGCAATGAGAAAACTAAATTTTAAGCATTTTACTATCCGAGGAAGACATTTAGTCCATGCAAAATCCAAATAAAAAATCAAAGTTATTACGTATTTTTATTTTGGTGGGATTTATTTTAATGTCCGTTATGCTGTAAAATACAATTCAACCCAATCTAATTCGGTTGCATCTTCCCTATTTAGATTGCCGACTACATATAGAAGTTCTGTATTATGTTAAGATTGAGTAATTGAGTAATATATACTTCTCATCAGAAAAACCCATGAAAATTTAATCTGAATTTAGAACATTAACATTAGGATTTGAAAACCTCATACTATTCGCTATTAAACGACAATTTGACATATATTTCTAAATATACACATTTTTCTGAATAATCCTTATAAAACATAAACTCTGATGAGAAGTATACCTTATATATGATTTTTTTCATACTTCAGCTAAGCAGTAAATAAACATCACTGGATCACAAATAACCACATCCCACAAAAATTACTTAATTAAAGTAGGTTTTTTTTTACTATCAGAAAGAGTAAACACTATTTAAATGGTTCGTTCCCAGAGGTCCACCATTCTGTTGCTGCTTATTTTAACAAACGCATTAATTTACACTGAAAATTGCTAAATTTTTCATACAATATTTAGATTTCGTTTCCTCACAAATGTTGCTTAAAACAGGCATTTCCTGCGAAGGCATTTTACCTAGAATAACATTATTGTAAAATAAATTAATTTTTATAGCTAATATATAAATAAAATGTTATTCCACTTCGTGGTCAAATGAGGTAGTTTATCTTTCTAATTTGAATTTATATTTTGAAAATATTTAAAGTAAATGTAAAAACTTAAAGGTATAATAGTTTAGGATTTTGAACAAATGTATTTTCCTTTTATACTTCACTTCCTTCCGATATGAATAAGAAACAGCAATAACCCATAATGTTGTGTAGAAATAGTTGTTCATAAGTTGTAATACATCTGTATCGAACTCTTAAAGCAAGCAAGTGGCAGCCAATTAAAGCACTCATTATCTATAATTTAAATCTAACTTAAAGATAAAGAAAGTTTTATCGCATAAATCTTGATTCATGTCGACACTTGAACCGTTAAGTTTTTATCTTTTCTATATAATCCTATTTCTTCCTCATTTACTGTTAAATGAAGATATCCTGTAAAAGTTTTTTTAAATTCGCTTGTAACTGAGTAAAATTTATAAAATAAAAGCTGTGAATAATAACTGCGTACTGATAGGACTTCAAAAGTATATTTAAATTTTATATGCTTACCTTTTGAAATATTTTATAAATTTAGTTTTCAGTGTTCCGAATCCGAGCTCTCTCAGAAGACCTATCTCATAAACAGAAACATATTACAATCTTGATATTATTTTTATTATTATTAGCCTGTATTGTCCCACTACTGGGCTATGTCCACTGTCCCACACTGTCAAAACTTGTTTAAAAAATTACAATGAATTACATTTAAGTGGCAAAAGTGGAGATCAAAAGTGAAGTTTTTTATGGGTAGATTTCAAAAAAGCATTGATGCACGAAGCTATTACAATCTTACGCTAATATATGGGAGTATGTAAGGTGATTTTATTCTATAAATTCACTAGATAATGTGGAGGAGCGGGGCTTCCTACTACAGGTATTTATATACTTATCAGGAAGCTCCAGCGTAAAGTATAACAGGATAATTTTAAGTTTATTGAATAAATATATTTTTTATATTAAAAAAAAGTCTAAATATCTTCCAAACTGTATAAAAACCAGCGACCCGCCCTTGTTCCGCACGAGTGCAATGTTTAATGTGACTTAACTCTAATTCTAAGCGGTATATCAGGATAAAACTTACACCAAATTTTAAGGTTTGACCTATACCACTACATCCGTTGAAACTACATTCAATCCCATGGAGTTGTTTTTACGTAATGCATGCACAAAAATACAAAAGTTGTTGTTTTGGCTTATGTTGCTTTGTACGTACATACATTAGCCTGTTACAATTGTATCATATGTACTCGTACAGATTTGATATCGCTTCGTAAACTAAAGTTTTTATGTTTTAAGAAAGCCAACAGAAATTTTCTCCGAACCTTTCCACGTGGCAAGACACAAGTAAGTGACTTTTGATTTACTTTCAGGCTGAAAATTAACCACGGATGAGGTCACGTGATGAGGGTGCGAAGGTTCACATATAAAGGGTAGAATGAAGAAAGGTTTGTGGTTACAGACCACGTTTTCTTATTAACATGTTTGGGACGTTGTATGTGTAAAGTATATATTGTTTTACACATGCTAGGTTTTTGTAAGACGGAACGTCCCCAAGAAAGAGGAGAGATACCGTGGTGGAAGAAACTATCGTCCAGGATTTGGTAGAATAAGCTGTAGAAGATGTAAGTGTTTCTAAATTAAACGCTAAATTAAACGATAAGGTTTGTTTCGCGATGCTCAGTCAATTCTTAGGATCGGTACACGATTCCCGGTCCGTGGGCCCATCAAGGGCTCCTGACTCCTCCCTATCGACGTATGTCGATGACATTACTTCGTTACGTATTTTCAATTGCAAACGTTATAATTTTAATCACATTAGTAGAGCATTATATACCAAACTATGTATAAACTACACTAAACTTCAGTGTGCAAGTAAAAAAATTTGAAATTTAATAAAGCGTGTTCCATTGAAACCAGACATATACATAAGGAAATTATGAACAAACCACCGGGTATTCTCCACATCATTCACATGCGAAATTTCGGCTCATTAATTTTATTGTGAGTGGCATTTTCCTCGCATTTTTGTGTTCGTTTTATGTTTTCTGGGTAATGGAGTCAAATATAAACCTAGCAAAGACTGACTTTTTCCCAGACTTGACACTTCCTGCCCCTTATATAACTTGGCTCATAATTTGTGTGTTTGTGATATAGAAATACAACTTGGGGTTTTTGTTATTGCTTTCTTTTCAGACGGGAAAACTCACTGCTCAATACTGTCCCTCATCTCAGTACGACCATATCGATTAACAGACGATCATATTGGTACGACCAATACACATTCCTTGAGAGTATTTGCCATATTCAACACGCTTGGCAGGCGGATTCGTGAAAACAATAAGAGCTCTGGAATTTTTCCTAAGTTGTATTTTACCCCACTCCTTTGTGCAGCGGAAGTTAAACACTACTATGACAGAAGGAGAACAGTAGGGCAGTCGCATGCTTCTTTTAAGACTGCACATTTGGGGGATAAGTCCATGAATCTATAACGAGGAACGTCGAAAGGAAAATTTGTAAAGCAAGCCAAGGACAAGATAATACAGACAAAAATTGAAATAACACTGTGTGGAGCCGCATTATTCTGTTTTATTTGTTTTACGAGTTTTACGGTGGCGGCGACGTCGTTATGAACGTAGTTTACGTTATTACGTTGTTTTCTTTACGTGCCAGCCCCGCGCAGATGGGCCCGTGCCGTATTGTGGTTTCAATTCAATTAATTGTTCCCAGAAATAATTTCAACAGAACATAAAAACATTTCATAAAAAATACATTTTTAAAGGTAACGAGCATCCGATGAAATAACGGATACTCTCAGGACCTGCCAATGCTATCGAAAATTCAATTCCTCTACCCTAGAGGGTATATAGATATCTGAAGTTTTCAAAGTGTATTAGTTATCTGTAATAATCAACAAGGCTTTGTGTAAATATTACAGGAAAACGTAATCTTACAGGAAATCTTGTATAGTTTTTGAGAAATCATCATAAAACCTTGACAAACAATCTTAGCTATGCGGTCGGGAAAACATTTTCCTGTCAAGAATATCTGTCCGTATATTTTCATAGTTCAGAGCTGTTGTTACACAAGTCTGACTTGTATTTGGACGGTTTTTTGCTTCCACGATCGATTTTTGCAGACAAGATTCCCGACACTGCATTTTTGCGTGCTCTACGGTATCTGAAAATAATGTCTTTCTTTTGTACATTTCTTATGGAAAATGTAGACTAAGACATTTAAAACACAATACTATTGAATTTAGTAACATTAAACATTTAGTACGATTTTCGTTGAAATCGTAATAGTAACAAAGTTGATGTGTCTGTTATAATCCCTGCAGAGCACATCACTTTCACTGATTTTAGTAATTTTATGTTAGTTTTTTTATTTATTCCACATGAAGTTTTTTTTTTAATTTTTACGGTATCAGCCGACAGATAACCAGATTACCAGAGATGTATGTATGTATGAATACACAAAGGCTTCTTGTAGCACCGTACTTTTGCGTCTGGAGTTTAATATAAAACAATACAACTCCAAGCAAATTTTTGTTCATACTATTTATCTAATTCATTTATTTATTCTTAAGATTTGCACCAATTATAAAAACGTGGACTAAAATGTAAATGATGTATCAAAACGGGAAAGAATATAAAAAGTTTTAAGGGAAGGGTTATTTGCGGAATGGCGTTAATGCAATTCCCTCTTAATTATACAGCTTTTAAGGTTAATTGGTAACAAATCATTTCGAAAGCTCTTGACTTATCTTTCAAAAGGTCAACTTTGTCTATTATAATGTGTTTTATTTTCGTCTGGTTGCGTTGGTTGTCTCAAAAGAATTTTTAATTTAATTACATAAAAATAAATCGCCATTCTAATGCCAAGAACACACGACTAACGTAAAGTAAATACAAATATAAATTACATGCCATATTAGGCTTCATATTGGTATATATGGAATATAGAATGGTAGAGTATACAACAGTGGCTGTCACTCTGTCATCAAGAGCGAATAATAATAATAAAAAAAGACTTAAGGCTAATAACTTACTTAAATAATGAACTTACTAACTTTAGCTCATAGATAAGTCCACTACTTGATCACTCCATGAAAATATCGTTAGTTGGGACGATATATGACGGATCATCATGACTCAAATAAATAAATATATTGTACAGAAATCGAGATTCGACGAGAACGCGTTACTGTGTAGTACTAACTAGTAAGCACTAATAATGTAAAAAATATTTGTAGTAATAACGTAGTAGTTCAGTGTGCCAAATTTTAACCCAAGTCAGGTCAGCTAGTATGCGTGACTCATCATCATTCCCATTATCCCGGCAATCAGGTGATTCAAACTGAAATGTCCGGACAAACTGTGTACAGTCGCACGTCTAAGTCTAACGCTCAGACGCGCCGTAGAGGTCTTTTAAGACAATATGCGTGACTATCACGAAATAAATTTTAAATTTAGTTGATAAAATCATCGAGCACATCGTTAAAAGCCGAAAAACATTTTCCCGATTGGTACAAAACCGCTACAAGAAACCAATCTGTTAGAAGACACCCAGAAACAGTTCTAAGTCTTCAATGAACGGTTAACCAATATCAAGATAAAAGGGAGATTATAAACTTAGTCAGTTGTTTATGAATGGTTCGTAAAGGAAGGATAGCCCGCGGTTATTCCCTCGATCCCAGTTGGTGAACCTTAAATTGCGACGGCTAATGTTCGCAGATAAAGGGTCTAAATGAGCCAGCCTTGAGCTCAGGCGAAATGTGGAACAGTAAAAGGATCAGGCCATCTGTGAGATGCATTTGCATAACATGAAAGGGTTGACCACAGCCGTTGGTTGAAACACGTCAAATGCAAAGCAGGTGGCGCCAGTAGTGTGAAATACTCAAAATTGTAGTTTTTGTCCATATAAATATAGTATATTAATATGAGAGTCCAAACACAATTAAAACTTTATTAAAAAGTGATAATTCATCATCATCGTTCGGAAAGCGTCTAGTGCAATATTAAGGTTTAAATTAATGTCAATTGAATAAATAAAGTCAATTAAACTGTGCATTGATGGCGTAGATAAATTTATTCCTGTATTATTAACCATCAGTGGAGTTTAGCTTATCGCTTTCTGGTAGGTAAAGGACATCCTGCAGAATTATCATCATAAAAGCGGGTCCTATTTACACTGTTAACGGTCAAGAATCGCAAGGATGTTCAATATTTCACCTTGTAATACTAATGCTAAGCTTCATTATCAAATGCTTTCACGGCATATCCATATAACTCAATTTCTATCCGTTTTAAAATGATTTTGTGAGTGAAAAAGAAATACCTAATACTCGTAGTTTGGTTTGTAAGTAATGAGGAAAATAATTTCTGATGCTTTTTGGGCCGGAATTGACCGAGGTCAAACTATGAGACTGTAAAGATGTAGGTACCTTTTCAAACAAACGACAAGCATTGTTACAAGTAAACTACTGAAGTATCTTCATTAATAGTAAATGTTTTGTTTATTAAAATGAGTGAACATTAATACAGCGAGACGTTGGGTAAACAAGGGCACGTCTAGAATGTCTGGTGTCAGATTGTTCACAGTTCAGCAAGCAGCTTAGAATATGCAGATCAACGGTAATACGACGCGAATGTGCTTCCAGAGATAAATGTACATACAAATACTTTATTTCTACGTATTCCAGTAGGTCGTTATGTTAAGTAAGCACCTAGATTTCATTTCATTAGGCGTCATCTGGTTTCAGGACACTCGTTTTTTTAGGTTCTTGTTTTGTTAACTATGATTTCCACCTTTCAATGGGTGTTGGAACTCATATAGAAATGGCTTCACCGCTATCAATAAAAACGTTCACAAACTATCCAACACCGTCAAGACCGCCGTCATGCAAATAGCGGCACCGCTTTCTGACGTAACGGTATCAATTATCGCTCTTTAGGAAACCGCGCCATTTTGCTTACATAGACAACGTTCTAGTGACTTCATTCACCGCTGTATTACGGCCGCTATATGACGGCACCGCTATCCTAGGTAACCAGAGCTTAAGACTATAACTATGATTTATTCAATGTCCGGTGATTAACTCCTAGACCTACGGAATACTAGCAGGTATTTGACTTCGTTTTGTGTATTAATAGTAAATTTGCTTAATTTTGTCGCTTGCTGTTCAACTTTATTTTAATACCATAAAACCTTTTTGAGACCTCCAATTTACTATATGTAGCATTATATTGGTATTAGGAGGCACTTTCTATGTCAGTCTAGCCAGCTATCACTATGTTTCTTAAATCTGCTACCACACAGCAGTGTTAATAGCACTGTTGTGTTCCAATATGAAAAGGTAGCAGAGCCAGTGCAACATTAGACTGAGGCTTCTGGGTACGCACGCTTACCATCCAAAGCCCCAATCGTAACAGGTGAGATAAAAGCGATGTGCAAACTCATCATACATAAAAAATGGTTTCATTGGCTAAATCATAATATTTCATTTCCGCGTCAAATCTCTACCAACGTAATAAATAAAAAATCCCTACCTCAGTCTAACGTCAGAAAGTCAACATTAGAAACTTAGTCCTTCACAGGGTATCTCAGGGTAGAGTTAAGTTACAGAGAAAGTTTCATGATTGGCTGGCCTTCTGCTCTGCAACTTTACCAGACACTGGCCAATTTGTGTCGAAATGTCGTGTACAAAGAGCACTAGAGTTGAGACTGTGGACCAGGAGGCAAATGCAATTTTTTATTTTGATTGGGATGTTATTCACTGGTTCCTAATTTTCTGCAAACGTTTTTAGAAGCTTAGCGTTTCTCTGAGAATTTTGTAAATTGTAACATGAAAATTTACTATTTGCCATTTTGAATGTTAATTTGTACATTGACTTCAATGGAAAACCACACTAGAAAAATATGTGTAACATTGCAAACATAAAGTAACATAGCTAAAATTTGAAAACTATACTGACTTTAGCTCATAGTAAATTAGATGATGCATTTCTGAAACATTGCGGTTTTGTTACAAACAATCTTTCTTGTTAGCAATCAACCATAACAAAGTCGTAACCGAATGAAGTTTGTAACATAACGTGACAAATTCGTTAACGACGACAAACGTGAGTTATGTAAGTAGATACCCGTTAAGCTTTATTATACTGCAGTGAGTTTATGGGATCTGCTTTTTAACGGCACGGCGTTATCACTGTGACATTCTGTTGAGAACTACATTTTAACAGTAGACATCCTTCGGCGAATTGTAATAAACAGTATTAGAAAATAAAATAAAAATGTTATGCTCATTCGAGAGACCACGTAAAAAGATTTTTTGTTAAAACATATACTACTAAATACTAAACTTCCTCAAAAGTAAATTTAGTGACGCTGTGCAAAAGCGCTTCATAAGGAGATCGGTCCTTAGGAGGTGATAACAGTGACGCAATAAACCCGTACCGGATTTATTTATACATTATAGTGTAAGAAGCTTTTAACGTTATCCCTTTCCTAATGCTTCCATACTAAATTTCTGTCGCCATAACCTTTTAATATAGAATTTTAGGCTTTGATAAGTAATTACCTACAAATAGGAGCTGAAATTATAATGTCGCGAAATAAATATCATTAATTAACAACTGTATAGTTAGCTAAAATATCAGTTACGCAGATAATGGTTCAAATATGGTGCTTTGAACAATAATCGAAAAAAGTGTTTAAAATTAAAATTGTGATTCACTGTAAAGTTGTATGTTAATGATACTCATTTCGCGACATCACAATCTGATGTACTATTTTTAGATAGATACTACACAAATCCAGCTATTATATTTTAAAAGATTATGGCCATATAAATTTAGTATGAAACTTTGATGGAGGTGGATCGCCTTAATTAACAATATTTGAGATATCTCGAAAAATTTTGTTTACTTAAATGCGTAAAACTTTCAAAATGTAATGAGTAGCCTAATTCTAATAAGTTTTTTGACATTCGAGTAAGTTGATTTTTTTAGACATGTACTTGCGGTTTTACGAGTTTTATAATGCCTTTTATGTTATACAATGAACTTTACCCCAATAATGATAAGTGGCGACACCTGATGACGCCGTTGTATATTCTTTGTTGTTTTAATACAACAGTGCTATGTATATAGACGTTTGCCGGAAGTATGGTAAAAGCTTCTCTAGCTGCATCACTTTGGGTAGACTCTTGATGTTCGGAACGTTAAATAAATCCCTTTGATAATGTCGAGTACCACAAAAATGATTTGACACGAAGATAAATCTAGTGGTCTAGTGATGGAAGATACCAAAAATACATTCATAAACGGACCGATGCTGCGACACTGGCTGTCATTACATGCACCAGTGTCCCAGTATCGTGTCTGACATCATATTTAATTACTTACATAGCACTAAGTTTACTAACACTATGGATGTATGTCTGATTTAAATAAATAATAATAATAAAAAGTCGGAAAGAAAAAAGATAAATGCGGAACTGAGTTTGTTTGTCCTTCCTTTACGTCAAATACTCTCGAGACAATGTTACTCGTACACATGGCTACACACCAAGCTATACATTTCCAGTATACGCTGACCTCGCATTGAATGTACTCCCATACGAGGCTGGTTCAACTTGACCTGTAGCCGTGCGTACTACATGTGCCAAATAGATTCACGCTCCAATTCTCTACCGTAAACACAACAAACCAACAAAATCCGTCTCGGCTCCTGGAGCAGAGTCCGGAAGCATCGCTTATTCGTAGCCAGCAAGCTAGCAGGTTAACATTTGTCGCGGCGAATATTATTAAGAATATTAGGGTGCAATGATGTCCCAATTGCCGGCGTAGTTTGTAACTTGTCTCATGAGAATGAGAATTTATGAAGATCCCAGTTGGCAGTTCCAGCTTTTATAGTCATCTTGATGTCTGTCGAAGATGCCATATTATTTTTAAAAAAATGTTTTGTTTTCAGTATTACATTAGAAAAGTTAGTAATTCTGCGAACAGTAAACCTCGTGACCACAATTATTTTTTACAAAAATAAATATACCACTAAAAGTATTTAAAATTACCATGTTTTCCAACCAATCAAAAATTCCTTAAGTCCTCTCTGGGCCCTCCACCCTTTGTCTCTTTTTCGTGAAAAAACCAGTCAAATCCTCTACGACAAAAATCAATAAAGTCGTAAAACCTGTGTCCCTCTACAAAGTTTTGCCCAGATCGGTTGTAAAATAGTACCAACAAACTGACGGATAAAAGCAAATTTGGCCAGGCTTTAAGCAGAAACGCTTTGCTCGCTCGGACATATTTTTTACATAAATCATGAACTACAAGAAATAAAAGTGTTTAAACTGGCTAAGTGCATCTATGAAAACGGCAAAAAATCATGTATGTTGTATGGGAGCCTCCTTTAAATATTTGTTTTATTTTAGTTTAATTACATATGTATTCTTAAAGTATATATAATATATATAACCAAATATTATGTGAATATTTTAAGCATCTACCTGTTGCCGTTATCAATATCGAGCAAAAACGAGCAAAGAAATTACGTTTATTTATGGGGCCTTAAATATTTATAATATACTCGTAGTGTTTGTTGTTATAGCGGCAACAGAAATACATCATCTGTGAAAATTTCAACTGTCTAACTATCACGGTTCATAAGATAAAGCCTGGTGACAGACGGACAGCGGAGTTTTAGAAATAGGGTCCCGTTTTTACCCTTTGGGTACGGAATCCTAAAAAAGCCAAACGGCTCAGATCTACCGAATGTAGGCCACTTATTTATTCACCTGTTTTAGCCCACGTCTCTTGTCATAGCTCGGATCATCGAGATGTTATGATTTTCAGCATTAGGGTTGTTTCGTTAGGTGAGGTTGACATTTACTATAAAATGGATGTCAATGAACTCTTAAACTAGCGTTTAAAACAACCCCGTACACTAATGACTCTCCATCGATCAAAGCCATAATTGCATAGTTGTTGGTGTCGAGGCGTACGCTACCCATGATAGCGGCAATTATCTAAATAAACCAGTTTCAAACTTTTACATCGGCGCTGCATGCAACAGCTGAATTCCCCTCACCGCAAACTCCTCCTACCACCCTCAGACTAGCCTTAGGTCACTGATTCACCATTACTGGAAAGTACTTTAAAATTATGGATTTCTATATAAATATCAAAGAATCAACCAGCGTCTTCTGATATTTATTTTAAGCATAGTTTATTACACTGTCCAATATGGACCCGCATAGCGAAAGATAGAATAGAGTGGAAATCTTTAGAGGAGGCCTATGTCGAAAGACAAGCTGAAATGCAGGAACGACCGGTTACTGATACTTAATTTATATAAAAAGATAAGTAACTATTATATTGTAAAATTAGTTCAGCAATAAAGGCTATTTTATTTATTTTTATTACACTGTAGGAATGGTGGCTAGTATGCAGGTTGGTTTTCTAGGCAGATAAATAAATGTTGAAAAAATCAACGATCGAATTAGCCATGATCGACGCATCCAAGGGGCATGAGCTACCAAGAAACGACACTTCTTTACTATAAACACAACTCTGATTTACTGTGGAAAGGCTCGTATACATCTTGCGAAATGGCAAGTGCGAGTGTCAAGTGCAGATGTCAAATGATGTCAAGATTAGTGTTTAGGGACAGAGTTACTCGTTAGAACGGTCTTCTATTTGCTCGCACAAATTTTGCAGTTATTAAGAAGAAGAAAAAAGTACTGTCCAGCTGAGAATTATCGAAGTGAAAACGAAGTGGCGGTGAAATTCCCAAGATCCGTTATGAAGCTATTAATGGAATTTTCACTCAGAATGCTTCCATACTAAATTAATGTTGCCATAATCTTTTACAATATAATTGCTGGCTTTGATAAGTGATTACCTCAAAATAGAAGATATAATTATAGTGACCAGAAACGAATATAACTAACGCACAACTTTATAGTTAGCTACAATAGCGGTTACACAGCGGTACTTGGATGGCGCTTTGAATAATACACGAAAACTCATGTGTTAAAATGAAAATTGTGATTCCCTAGAAAGCACAAAGTCAGCTATTCTATACAAAAGAAATTTTGCGTGAAACTTATCAAGCGAATAACCTTATCAAAATATCTTTTGTCTCTTCCAGGTTTCCGAGGACTTAGTTCTGGACACACTCAGTCCTACCCGACGACGGAGAGCTACGTGTGACTGTATTCATGTCACTGCTTAAGCTTGCTGTAATCACTGTGTACATCGAATATTGATGTAGATACTCGTACCGTCGAGCGTCGACTCGGAGCGTCGGTGCCGCAGTGGATAAGGCACGGACTCTCAATCTGAGGGCTCCGGGTTCGAATCCAGCCGTGTACCTAGGAGTTGTTTTTCAATTCAAGTACATTATCCGATTGCTTAACGGTGAAGGAAAACACAGTGAGGAAGCCTGCATGTCTTGAAAAGGCGTGTGAAGTTCGCCAATTCGCACTGGGCCCGCGTGGTGGACTATGTCCCATACACTCTCTGTAGGAGAGTAGGCCTGAGCCCCTGCAGTGGGGACGTATATAGGCTGTTGATGTTGATGACTCGTACCGTTCCACGTCTGTGGATAGCGCTCAATGGGATATCTGAGATACTTGATACACCATCCGGATATAACCATGACGTAATGTCATGATGACACAGATGTCGTTACTGTCCGATTGTTGTGAAAGAAGGAAGATATTTAAGGTACATATATAAAATAAAATACATACAAAGTATGTGTATGTTATTGTTAGGACTTCGTTTACAGAGGGTGGCAACTGAACTCTATTATTAAGCCTACGCTGTCTGAACTAGCTTTAAACGGCTGTATGTTTTAAACTGTAACAGGATGCAATTCAATAAAGACAAATATCTAACAATCTCACGGCTTAAGGTTTTCTTGATTGAAAAGACTGTAATAATATTATTTTTACGTTTTCAACCACATATCCACCATTTTGAGAAATTTCGAAAAACTGAATCAAAAAAGATTCAATATAGTTATCAAACCTGCTCACAAAATTTCAAGTTGATCAGTTAAGAGATGCGACCTGAAAAGGAGAACAGTCGGAAATCAGCCGGAAACACGAAAGAGAAGCCCAAGCTGAAGTTCTAAGCTTCGCGATCGCTCGGTCGGCCATAAAATTCAAGTTAATTCTTCGGCTTGTCTATTATCAGGCATGAAATAACACCAACATATCACAGGGAGCCCTCGGCTCCCCGCAGGCCCTCAATTTCCCATAATTCGGGGCCAGCTGCTCCCGACGTAATCTTGCAAGTTGCGACCACCTCGGCCTCCGAGCTCCGTTAAGACAGCCATTATCTTTTAACCAAATACTTTATGACTGGGCGTTTTCGGCTTCGTAACTCCTTGCTCTTTAGTAAGTGATTTTGGGGAAATCCGTAATCGTTTTGGGATACTCTATGTTGTAATTGATTGTAGAAACGGAGAATGCTCTGTGTGTATAAATAATGTTTACTAAAGTTAGATTTTTATGCAATATGAGATTTGTATATGGTCGACTTAAAAAAAAATCCCACAGGGATTCTTTAGCATAATAAACAGTAAACTACATGTAGGCCACATACAACTTCACACCCTAAACGCATTCACATTCTCCGTTCCGTCGTGGGTAATAACGTCTTATGACTGAATATTTTCTTTGTAACAAATATTACACTAAAAATAAAATAAAAAACCTGCGCAATAATGTAAAATCGCAGTCATATGAAAATAATAATAAAAATTCAATTTTATAATGCCTAATATCAGCTGATACTCTTCAAAATGCTTCATCGATTTTTACCAAATATAGCTAAGAACCACCGCAAGGTGACTTGGTTTCACGTAAAAAAAACATCAAAATCGGTCCATACCACAGACAGATATACAGACATTGGCGTCAAACTTACACCCCTCTTTTTGCATCGGGGATTAAAAACACCAAATTCAGTTTCTTTTCTTCTAAATTGTACGAGTATTCTTGTTAAATAGTATCGATGTTTACCCTGATTGTTTGTAGCGTTTTCACTACCAAATATCGATAATGAATAACGATATGTAAAAATTAATGAATACATTGAGTAGGTACATGTTATTGCATTTAATGGTCATGAGATTGGGTAAACTTTTGGAGATTGAAATCCTTGATCCTAAAATTAAGAAACCCTAATAAAGAACACAGTATTGTTTTCCTATTTAAAAATCTTGTAGTTTACAGTGATAGTTTTGTCGGTGGTAGGGCTTTTTAGGGTTTCGTAGTCAAACAAGGAATTCTTATAGCTCTGTCCGTCTGTCTGTCCGCGGCTTGGCTCAGAAACTCTCAGTACTGGAGAGCTGTATGTATATACATCTAGCGAGTATACATGTTAATGACTGATGAATGAAAATGTTGAATTTTTTTAAAGAATGCTCCAACTAGGGGCTGAATTTTTTCTTCTTAATGTCTTCTCTATTGTGTGGAATATCGTTGAACAGGTCTTTGAAAATAGTGAGGGTTTAGGAACACTACGTTTCGATTTAAGGTTATATTTGGGACATATTAAGCTTTAAAGTGATAATTTTTGTAAGAATTGGGCGTCCAAACCGAAAAAAAGAAAAGTGAAACGACGTAACGACGAAAAAAAACATTATTGTGAATCAATCATCACAGTTTGCAATATGTCCACAGCTATACAAATACTGCTCACATAGCGTGCAACTGACAATTCAAAGACGAATACAGTCTCAAATCCAAACCAAAATCACAACCGAAACCAAATCAAACAGAAACTGACATCAAAGTCAAAGCGTTTGAAACTGTCAGATCAGACACACATAGCCACCGCAGCAACATTTCTATTAACCGCTTACCGCAGACAAACAAACAAAACAATATCTCCAACAAACTCAATCACGAGGCCGCAGAGACAAACGGTAATCTCTCCCACTGACATGTTCCAAATTACTTCCCATAGTGGTTAAGTGAAAAGAAAAAAACCTGCCCGGTATTCGGGGGGTCCAAATTGCGGACAATATTTCACCTGACGCGGCGCCAGATGGCCGAACCAAATGAAACACATTTAGACTTTCAGCCAGATATTAAAAAACCACACCGTTGTGCCCCTTGCAAGATAGCATTAACTTGACAGAGGTCGTTTGCATTAACGTTTTAATTGACGGTTAATTAAGTGAGACATTCTTGGGCGTTCTGCCGTGCCGTAATCAGCGATCTGAACGATACGCTTGTCTCTCCTTCATAGAAATAAATGGGATTCATTTCCATGGCTTGCATTTTTAGATAGTAATCAATAATAATAATAACCAATTAATCTTCATGCATACAATGAAAATAATACAAACATACACAAGATACTTATTTTTAAAGTTTCATAATATTTGATGTCAATCTCAAGATAAATTATAGATTTTTTGTTGTGAAATGGGATTGCTTTGGCCTTCATTACACCTGATGGTATGTGAAAATAAAGTCGTATGATGGAAAGTGTGCTCAACCAGAAGCCTCAATCTAATGAGGCTCTGGCTCTGCAACCTTTCAATAACGTAACACATCAGCAATATTAGCAGCGCTGTTTAGCGGCAAAAATTACTTGGCCGCGGATGCAGTAGGTATATTATGTAAGAGGGGGTGGGTTCTTTCATGAGTACGATGTATTAATAACCAAGATTTCCTTTTCCATCATCAGCCGGAAAAAAATCAGCGACTCCGAGTGGATAATAATGAACAGAATACGCCGTGGGTTTGAAATGTTGAATACATAAAATAGATAATAAAAGAGCAATTTGAAAATTGTCATACATACCTACGAACTAGCGCTGTCATTTGATTCGACACTTCTCTAAGAAAGATAGTTTAGTTTCAACCAGAGTTTAAAGCTGGACAACAAAGTTTTGTGTGAACGGCCTCAACTCTTTGACCTTGTTGATTTTCTGCTTCGTCCTAGGTTTTCTGAGAGCATTTGGTGTCTGTAAAAAGATATTAATGTCCAAAACTTTTTGAGCGCCATCCATCTTGAATAACTTGTTCAGTATTTTACCCAAGTAACAGCAGCCAGTATGTTTTATGAAAATGTACAAATATTTCAAAGTTTTTTTCTTCTTTAAGCCAATAATTTTATTCTCCGTTGTGAAGTGTGACTATAATCCTACTAATATTATAAGTGTGAAAGTGTGGATGTTTGGATGTTTGGGTGTTTGGGTGTTTGGGTGTTTGGGTGTTTGGATGTTTAGATGTTTGGATGTTTGTGACTCTTTCACGGAAAAACTACTGAATGGATTTGAATGAAACTTTACAATAACATAGCTTATACATCAGAATAACATATAGGCTATAATTTATAAAGACATATTGTGTAAATTGTACAAAATCAGACTTATAATATTAGTGGGATTACATGGGCAATTTTGGCATAACAAAAACGCGTTGCCTAGCAACCGACCATAGAATATTTAATTCGTATATACAAACTTTCGCGGTTATAATATTAGTGTGAAGACTATTTGAATGTACTACGTCAGATATTGAAATTTCTTTTGTTTCTTTAAACTATTAGCCTACGTAACAGAATAAACACTCTTTTGTACCTTATGCTGGAAATGGAGATAGATGCCTTCTATGCCTATCGAACAAGTAGAATAAATCCTGAAGTACACGCGGACAAAGTCGCGGGCGGAAGCTAGTAGTAAATAATTTTATTTTTTGTAGAAATTTCGACAGCTAATTGAAACATAATAGAATTCAATCACTTACATTAATATTCTACACAAAACATGGACTTTTATCTACACTCTATCCACGAAAGCCCTATCTAATTCAAATTTGAAATCTTACATTTCAAACACGTAAGCTTTATTTTTTCAATTGAAATCCATTCGGTTGTAATTTATTATAGCAATCCCGTGGGGGCTGGAGTGTGTTAAAAACGTATTTGAACCAAATTCATTAGCTTTCGGCTCACAATGGCCGGGCCACGTACGGCGGGGGCGATCTTTAAAACATATGACACGACCGGTGATTTTAACGAGCCCGTTTTGAACGGATTTGGGTGACCAATAACAGTAAATATTGTCGATGAAAATCATTGATGTTTTATGGTCCTTTAATGACGGTAAAATTTAAAAAGTTATTTCAATTTGATGAAATGATTTTGATACGCTAGAAAAGACGCGGATAAAGTGGCAGACGTGATACTAGAGAGCAAGTAACTAACTAGCTTATTATGAATTAGGCCGTAGAAAAATTTATTTGAAATAAAGGATAAATACAGGATTTATTTGCAAAGACGAAACAGGAAATTAAATACTGTGAGATAATAAATATAGAATACTAGTTCCACAGTCTAGACAAATCAGAATGTTCTGCTAAAAACCGGAACCTATTCCTTTCACCTTTACCAATAACATAAAATTGAACAAGCACCTAGAGCTAAAAACTTATCCGTGAATATTTTAACATAATTTTTACCACAGCAGCGATTTAAGAATCGCACTCCATCCTGAATTCAATATTCGTTCGGCGGATTTGCATTCGACTCCATACAGTGGAGCTCGGATGAAAAAACCAGTGATTTTTCCTATAAGCACTTACACGGAAGAGATAGGCTCGGTGCGGTACAAAAAGGACTTTGGAATGACATATAGTTACAGCTGGAGAAAGGTACATATATAACGACTTATTCACCTAAAGTTTATTTCACTCGAATTATAAAGATTATAGCATCGATCTAACAGACTATTACTATCAGGGCTATACTAGTACACTCGTATACAAAAATATGTATCAACTTTTGTACCATGTCAAATTCACCCTTTCTTTTTCCATTGTAGTGTGTTGAGGGCGATGTCAATGAAAGCTAAGATGGCATGGTGAAAAAATTGGTAAATATATTTGTGCTTGATTGTACATATTATGGATCTTCTTAATCGGTATAAATCCATCGTTAGGCATGTGCCTTCCTCATAGTTCATCACGTTGGACTTTCTATGAGGGGATTTGCCATAATCACCACGTTTTGGTATGTGGAATGGTGATCGCAGTAAGACAGTAAGATGGTGTCACACAGGTAGGTGATGCTTCCTATCACCAGAATACTTTTCGTTTTAAGATAAGATAAGATAAGATAAACCTTTATTTGCAATAAATGTGGTACATTTCAGATGTTCAGGAAAATTATTCTAGATCACACATTTAGCCAATGTTTTGACATGCAAACAGTAATTAAAAGTAATAATATCGAGCATTTAAATTATACAATTCTATGATGTCAAGACACGTACCTAATTGATATCTATAACTATGTCAAATAATATTAGTCAAATGTATATACATAATAAAATTATATCCATAAACCAAATTAAAATCCTATCTATTTTGTCCTAGCTCGAAAAATTCCTTAACAGAATAAAAGTTGTTAAGAAGAAGCCACTCATGTAACGCCGTTTTGAATTTGCTAATAGGCTGCTCTTTTATCATTCGAGGTATTTTATTATATATCGATCTACACATCCAGTAGCAATTTTTTTGGAAGCATGTAGACTTCGGTCTTTCTTTACTTATAAGTGTATTTGGGAACCTCGGATTTGTACTGTGCTCATAAAACTCATTTTGGTGGTTCTTTACAAATTTTGCTGATTCTAGTATGTAGAGGGAAGGCAAAGTGAGGATTTTTAGTGACTTGAAAAGTGGTCTACATGGTGTGTCTGGTGATACGCCAAAGATTGCCCGTAGACATTTCTTTTGTGCAACGAAAGCTTTGTTAACATCAGTACTATTCCCCCAAATGATTAAACCATACCTAAGTACACTCTCTACATAAGCATAGTATGCTATAACCGCAGTTTTTCTCGTTGCAATTTTTGTGAGTTTATAAAGGCCAAAGTGAAATCTGTTTATTTTATTGCATACCCTTTCAACATGTTCTTTCCAATTAAGTTTCATGTCAATGATTATACCCAGGAATGTCACACTAGTTTTGCTTTGAAGGCTTTGTCCGTTATAGTTAATGTCAAGATTGTTATTTAAATTATTAAAGTTAATGAAGTTTGATTTTGTCAAATTTATTGTCAGATTATTACTTCTAAGCCATTGAATAACCGTTTTTACTGTTCGGTTAACTTCAGCTTCGTGTTCTTTTAGGGTTAGACGCTTATCAGTTTTCACTATTATAGATATGTCATCTGCAAATGGTTATTGGTATTGGTTAATGGTTTATGATTGGTTATATCCGGTAAATCATTTATGTATAACAAAAATAACAGTGGACCTAGTATGCTACCTTGAGGGACCCCCAACCTATTTTCTTTAAATTTTGAGACGTATGATTTATTTTCGTGTTTGTCGTTAAGTTTTGACACTTCAACACATTGCTGTCTATTTTGTAGGTATGTTTTCACCCAATTATACGCTGGCCCTCTGATTCCGTTATGTTCTAATTTAGAGAGCAGTTGATCATGAGAAACAAAGTCAAATGCCTTTGACATATCAAAGAATAGTATCGTAGTGTATAAGTTGTCATTGGTACTCTGCAATGTACATTTGATCAAATTAAAAGCTGCAAGTGCCGTAGACTTATTTTTTTGAAAACCATATTGATTTTTATTAATTATTTCATATTTGTTAAAAAAGGATGTCAGTTTGGAATGTAATATCTTTTCAAAGATTTTGGCAAATATGGGTATTAAGGTTATTGGTCGATAGTTACTCATATCTGTTTTATCTCCTTTTTTATAAAGGGGCTTCACTACTGAATTTTTTAGTTTCTTTGGAAAAATACCGGCCTCAAGCGAAAAGTTAATCAGATAAGTTAACACTTCACAAATTTGGTCCCTGCATTCCTTTACAACTTTTGTGCTGATATTATCATAACCTACCGAGTTTGTCATTTTCAACGTCATTATTACTTTGTCTATTACATTATTGTCAATGGGTGTCAGGTAAATAGTATTTTGAAGTCTATTTTTTGTATTTGTCATTATGTGTTTATAATTATTTATATTCGTTAAATTTATATAGTAATTATTAAAATTGTCTGCTATTTCTAAAGGATTGGATACCATGGTCCCGTTAGCCTCAATAGACTCAATATTTCTATCACCATTAGTACTGCCTGTTTCATTATTTATAACTTCCCATGTGGCTTTGCAAGCGTTTTTACTATTGACGATATATTTATTGTTATTATATTTCTTTGAATAGTTTATACATTTTCTTAGTTGTTTGTTGTATGATAAATATTTTTTCTTATTGAATGTCGTTCTATTAGTGTAGTAATTGTAGCGCAGTTCCCTTTTCCGATTACAGCTTTGTTTCAGACCTTTGGAGATCCATTTAAGGTAGGATTTAGCTTTACTTTTGGTTTTAATAATGGGGAAGCATAGGTTATAGAACAATATAAATAGATCGTAGAATTTATTAAATGCTTCGTCAAAATCAATTTCAGTATACACTTCTGAGAAAGACAAGCATCCTATGCACGTTTTAAATTTATCAATATTTTCTCTAGAGTAACACCGTTTAAATATGTATGTTACTTTAGGAATAACCTTTTTGGATTTGACTGGGAATCTTAAAACTTGTCCTGTGTTATGGTCGGACAACCACAGTGGTAGTATTGACGGTGTCGCCTCCTTAATATTACTTATAATGTGATCTATGCATGATTTATCTCTTGTAGGTTGATTTATATGAAGTATGAGGTTGGAAGATGTTACTATATCTGTAAAACGAGCTGTTGTCTGATTTATCTCTATTGTATTTATGTTGAAATCCCCTGCAATTACTATTTTCTTTTTGGAGTATTTGCTAACGCAGATGTGTAGCAAGAGTTCCATTTTCCGAAAAAATTCTTCGAGTTGACTTTTAAGCTTTGTTGGTGTCCTGTATATACATACGACAACTATATTACTATCTGGGATTAAAACCGAACAACATTCGAAATGAAAGTCTGATGTTAGTTCATCAAAGAGGTCAATTTTTTTAAAAGGAATGCCACATTTTACCATAATACACACGCCTCCTCGTTTTTTCCCCCTTGAGTAAAAAGAAGCCAATACATAGTTTTTAATACGTACATTTTTTTCCTCTCCTGATTTAACGAATGTTTCTGAGAAGCACAGTAAATCCGGATCTAGGTTGTTATCAATATCAGCTATGGTAATCTCAATTAGTTCTTTCTTTGAAAGTAGGCCTTGAATATTTTGGTGAAAAATATTAAACTGATTTTTTGTTTCCTGAGCTACGAAAAAAATTACTTGAACTGTTATTTATAACCTCCTTGGACTTGTTTTTCGATCCATTAGGTATTATTTTAGCAAAATAATATGGTATTGTGCCTTTCTTGATGTATGTATGTTGTGGTTGATTTTTTGGAATATTTTTTAATGTCAAAAATTTTAATTTATAATCAGCAGTATCAATATAGTAATTAATTTTATTTGTGATCCAAATGATAAATGAGCGCTTATCTAACTTTATATATACTATACTTTAGTCGCCAATTATGACACCCAGTACACTAGAGCCCTTTTTACTTAGCATGAGTACTGCCACGTTTCGAATTATCATATTATTTGTATTAATACAAATTAAAAAAATATTTTCAATATTTCTACTTTCTGTAAAAAGTAGGAAACTTGGAAACGCTGACCAATTTCTAAATACCTTTCGCTTTCGCTAAATATTGATATTGAAAGTAAGTGAGAGTGGTCTACTCGGGCGGGCGGGAACATTTTTTACGATGAAAATTTGTTCAATCGCTGAATCAACAAAAACTCCTTCCAAATCTTCATTGATTTCAATAAATCTTCAACTTGGGGCCAAGAAGATTAGGGAGAAGTTATAGTTTACCTACTCAACTCTACATGTTTTTAATAACAAAAACAGCTACCTAATCGCTGAATGCAATCTGCTGCCCAAATGATAATCTTGCACTGGGATGAGAAACGTTGATAATGAAATAGTTACAATAACCTTATTCAACAACTGAAAGAGTTAACGCACTTTTGAACTCTCTAGCAAAAGTTGCAAACATCAAAAACGCTGACTAATCGCTGGATCGCGGAAATCAATTCGATTCTGCCACTTCTGGATGTAGGGACTACCTGTAGCAGGTAAAGAGGGGGTTAGGAGGAGCGAGGGTGGGCGGGAAAGTCGGGAGTAAACGGGACCAGTAACCACACCAGTGCAAGCGCTGCCGCCGAGCGATCTGCCCGCGCTACCGTGACTTACACTGAGTTCCCAGTCAAGTCCAGGGATAAAGTGGACGAGTGAAGTGTTGAGACCAGTCGTGTTTTGTGTTCTCGGATTTTTGTATTTCCTTTCTTTTTGCCCCTCGGATTTTAGGTACGTATTTTCATAGAATTATTGCCGGTTTTTGTATTTATGGCTAATCACAAGTATGTTACATTGTTTGCTTATTTATTTATAATGAAATTTTGATTTATTGTAAAAATATTAACAGTTTTTTATTGTATAATTATGAAATATAAAAATTAAAGAATTATCGTTGTAAATTTTAAAGAAGTAGTAAAATAAAATATGCTGCCACAGAGATTTTGAATATCATATAGCATACTCGTATCAGTTTTTACAAAATTTCCAGTAGCCTGACGAAACACGTATTAATTACTAGTTACCCTTTATATTAAAAAAAGTTACTGACCAAATTTAAATAACTGATTATTTAAAATAAAATATTTAGGGATATTTCAAATACACAAGTATATTATGTCAATTTTCGTCGTTTTTTGTAAATCTTTAAGATTAATAAGTGATATTTTAGTTATGTCTAATTTTTTAATTAAATTGCCATCTAGGCAAGCAAGTGCACAAGACTCAATGCGCGGTAAAACTACTTGTTACTTACACTCCAACGACTTTTTTTAATAATTCGCAGTTTCAGTAAATTGCAAGTGCATATAACGGCTTGTCTTAACTATATTTTCTATTGAATCTAATCATTATGTGTCCTTTTTTGTAGAGAATGATATTATTTAGTACAAATAATTATTTCATGTTATTTCGAGAAAAAAAATACTGTCTCGGTAAATTGCACGCGTGATCACCATGTCAGACTTTTTTTTCTCGAATGGACTTGATGCTGTTGGTCCTGCGACCACTACAGCTTCACCCGGACAAATAGCGGGCTTAGAAGGCACTCAGACGGCTAAAATACGTCAAACTATTGCCCCCTTGAATTCTCGAAGCTAACCCCTGGTCTACTGTAATACAATCTGAAAATACGAAAATAATGTAACTTGAATACAGTCTCATTCAATTATGATTTGAAAATACTTTTTTTCTCAATTGGTTTGCCATTGAATTTTAGCTTTTGATGGTACGAAACTAAAATGCCTTAGGATTGATTGAAAACGCTTTCCTAGCAGCTTCAAATTAAAAAAAATACTGACTTCGAATTTTGGTTTAATTTTCTTTAAATTCTTTTAAAATATATATAATTTCCTCATTTTATATTGGAAAGAATTTATCTATGTTTTTTATAAATAATTTGGGTACTCTCAAAGTTTTTTCTTATTCTTGAAATGCGGCTGCGGTTCATAAATTCTGAGCTAAGGTTTTTATTACAATGGAATTATAAATTGGAAATAACTCATACGAAAATACTTATCGAAAATAAAATTGCTTTTGTATATACATATGTCTCCTCTCAATATATGTTCGTGGTTTTTTTTTACAATGAAACATTTGGCAAGCACGAAGTCTATATATTGTATGTGAAAAGACGTAGACTACTTTTTATCATTTTTATCACAGGGGTTCACTTCGGATGATTTTTGGAAACAGTCAAAGTATAGCATCCGTGGCTTAATTTCTATCCGCTTGGACTAAAAATCCTGAATCCGGGTTCGAATCCCAGTGGGAGTACCCATCGGTACTTGGTTTGGTCGGTTGTATTTTTTCATGTTACCTAAGCCTGCCGCCAAATAGCATTGAAATTTATTGTTTGGTACTTTTGTGCTGCGGTGGGATATATACTTATACTTGAATTCATACTTAAAATCATGCTCTACAAAAATATAAGTCAGAATGAAGAACCCTTTTTACTTTGCGGTTACATTACATTACAACTACAAAGTAAAGTTTGTAAACATAAAAAAAGCAATTTATATTGTGTTATAATTTAAAAAAAGCCTTTTTTCTGTTGTCTTAAACTAAAATAGGCTAATACGATAAGAGTCCAGGAGGTTCGGCCCTGCTAGCTGAAGCACAGGTTCCACCTAGTTCGGCAGCAGTGGCTAAATTTATTTTACTTCTAACGAAAAGGTGTTTTTGTTTTATATAACTACATGTACGTCAAAAATTTTAAAGTAAGGTAAGTGAAACCGTAATGTTCCATATCGTTATAGCCCAATATAACTAAATAGATTCCAGAAACACGAAGACTACAACCGCTATAATGTCTAGAAACTTTGTAAACTGCCAGAAATTAATGTTAACAATCTCCTGCAAGTTTCACGATGGAAGTTGTTAATGTCACGGACAATCCAAGATTCAGACTGTAGTTGAATTATGTTGGAAACGCGGGAAAGTTCACTTCTTTAAAATAGCATTATATCAAACTAGCTTTTGCCCGCGACCTCGCCTGTGTGGACAAATTATCCCAAGAGAACGACTTATTCGATCTGAATAAAAAAACTGTTTCCTTTTTCGACCCTTCAAATATCCTCGGGTATACAAAAATTCAAGTCATTCTGACTCCGTTTCGACGTAATGGAAGTAAAAACAAGAAACTGAATTTCTCGTTTATAACATCACTAAGGATTAGTATGATTTAATGATAAACGAGCAAATGACTACCACGTCACTTACCAATCAGTGAGATTACTTACCATCAGATTTTTCACTGTTCATCGTTGGTATTTCTAAAACTTTAATTCATTAAAAATATTTTAACATACAATAATTTCGTAACCTATGAATATGAATGGTAAAAGGCCGCAAAAACATGGTAGTCTGTTTTACGCAACATAATTTATTTTCAGATAATTATCCGTGAAAATAATTATCTAGATAATTTGCAACCCTGCCTAAAGCCGTAGCAGTACATATTTAAGATACAAATTACACAAATATTACAATTACCAAAATTGTAACAATTAATAGACAGATAAGTTCCACATCAATTCCATTCAGACAATTAAAATCATAACAGATTGTAACTTGAAGTTAAGGCCCAAGGGTACGTCGATCCGACGACGTTAATCCAACTTCTGGCGACGTTCCAAGCTGGCGAGATTAGGTATAGCAATAGGCCACCGATACGCGTATCTCCGTTAATTTTCTGTAGGAACCATCCGGATAATATCATCCTCGTGGAGTAAACAAAGAAACGTACATATGGATATTTTGGGTAATGTGTGCGCATGTAGATTTGTATTTGGAAGCTTACCCGCTGGGACTACATTTCGAAGATTGTATTCAGAGAAAAGTTAATTTAGGGGAGATGAAAGATCACCGTTTGATGATTAGAAAGATAGATTTTGATAGATTTTTTTCTTTTACATTTACGGACAGATTTTTTAAAAGATTTTATTTTATGAAAAACTTTATTCCATAGTGGATGACCTAATGAATTTGTTTCAAATTTCAAGATTTTTAATTCAAGTAGTTTGCCAACGAAAACCTTCTGTCGCTATTTTCACCCTTAAATGGTATGAATTTGGGAAAATATGTTTCTGGGTGTTATTTTATATCAGGAATTTCTGATCAGGAAAAACTTACGTTGCCTTTCTCTCAATTATCAAATCGTTCGATTTTCAAAATTTTAAGTTTATAGCTCAAACGGTTTGAGCGTTTAGGTGCCAATCTGTCAGTCAGGATCTTTTTTATACAGGCGGATACAGATGAAATTAAAACAGTAAAAAAATATACACAAAATCACCAATTTTATATGCCTGTCAATATGAAGAAAACTTTCAGAATTTCATTCAATAGCAAACAAAAAATGACGAACTGAATACGTGATTCCATCCCTATTTGATCGGAACTAGGAAGAGTACAACCGTACGTATGATTCGACTTTCACATAAAAAGAGTACGTTTTACGTAATGTAAAGCTAGGAACTTATTTACAACCCCAAGTTGCGTATATGCGACATACTCGTATGTTAGTGTATGAATGATCAAAGATGATTGACATAGCGTGCATGACGAAATGAAACTTTCAGTCATAGATTAATGTAAATTAGAAAGCAGGCTCCCTTTCTCTCTTGTATGAATTGGTGTTCCATGGAGATTATTTAATCGCAGACCATAAATAAAACCAAAATCGCTTTAGTGCAAATAAAAATAAATGAATAATTAAAACTTGAGATTATATTTAACTACGATTAAAAAAGTTCTGTGAAAAAAGAACAAAAAGTTCTCTGAAAAAAACCTGTGAGTAGGTATAAACAATTCAATAATAAAAGGAGAAAGTAATTCTTGAAATACATATGTAACGTAATTAGATGTTTAATTAGAGGAATTCGTAGTGAGACATGTCCTCGTAGCTTCTATGCTAAGTATCGCGCCACCTAACAGTCGCTTGTCTGTCAGACATAAATCTAGAGACGCTCTGATTTATTAGCTCTTCTCTGGTTAATTTTGGATGGTACCTTTGATTAAAGTTGAAAGCAATTTCCATCAGAAGCATTCTTACTCTAATGAGTGATATGTTTGCCCGCATTTAGTTTCTCTGGTCCCATTTTATGATTTCGATCGTCTTGGTAGAACAAAACTGTTCCAGTGACAATTTATCATACATCATAAAATTTCTAGAAAAAGAAAACATTTGTTATCTAAATTCTTACCTGGTTAAGAAGTAAAGATTTGGTGCAATTAATTATTTTAAAAACTCATTGAATATACCATTTATAAGTGTATTTTTTGAACTATTGAAAAATATAATTGGTTTTTACTTATTCCTTTTTCATCTATTCTGACGGTAAATGATGAGGCTACAAAGTTCAATTCAATGAGGTTTCTCGGTGAAACAAATAGTTTTTTTGTGAGTTTCAAAGATATATGAGCTAAAATGTCGTTTTGAAAATCGTTCTAATCATCTTCATATTATAAAGCCCGAAAAAGTTTTAAAAAAATAATTCTGATACGTTTTTAATTATTTCACTTGCGGTACCTTGGGTGGGTCATTTTCCAAAACTATTACATCATGTGTAAAACTATTGTATACGTTTATTGTATAAGATTGCCGAAAAAATCAGCTGTAACTGACGGACCGACACCATACTGAGGTTATAAGGTTTTTTTATATCTGATATTCGGAACCCAAAAAAGAACACACGTGGTGCCTAGAAAAAAGAGAACAGCGTTCACTGATTATTATGCAATTGTCATAATTCCTCTGTCAGAACAAGTTCAAGGACGCGAAGGGATGCGCCCCCAGACACTTGCTCGAAATAGGTACATAAATGTGCAACTCTCCAGGCGCACATAATTTTAAAAAAATATGAAAATTTTGCGCACTGGAATTTTCGATAATTTGTAAAAAAATACAAATTATCGAAGTAAACAGTATAAATTTTAATTTTTTTATAACGTATGCAAATCTTTTTGATTATGGAAAATCATCTACAAAAAACCCATTCTTTATATCGATCTCTACAAGGATATCTCGTGTTTAGCACATATTTTTATATAATCCGCAGTATTAACCTGTTACTAGTTGCAGTAGTTTGAATTTGTGTCATTTCTGTAGCAAATATGGATTGTGATTGTTATTTTATGTGTAGTCGGTTCCGTGAGTGGTCGAGAGCGTGACGTAGTCGTCTTCGGTTCGGTGCGACTGGCACGATATATCAAGATTGTCATCGACAGCCGATACTTGATGGGGTATACAAATAATACGTATTTCGAGGATATCGGAATAAATATTTTGAAGGAATTTTATTTGTACCGTGTATTCTAGGGGTTAACTTACTTTGTCGGGATCTGAGGGATTTGTGGTTCAAAGTTACCCATTCAAATATTGATGCCGCACTTATTATCATTATTTGTACTGTTCATATGTTTAATGACCACATAACACATACTAGTCACAATAAAAAATATATTAGTATACATACTTTTCAAGAAATTCATAAATATCCAATACATTAAAAGGTCTGATTTTTAAATAATTTGTTAACTTTGCTGTGATATTTTTTAAATCCGACTACAAAAACCGATGTCCAACGAATACTGTTACTTGGTCGACGCAAGAAATATGCGTTCATCACTCAACCGGCCATGAATATTTATTACGCGGACCGCAGCCGCGGCTCAAAACGACCTCCAACTTGAAAATCCCAGACCTCAACCACAGAGCCGGACCTAAAGCTTAGTCTGACAACCGTAGACAAACATACCACCTAGTACGCAGACTGTCTGTACAGTACAGTACAGTACTGTAGCAAATTACATGCGCTACATAAACATCAGTATTCAAGTGCAGACGCACCGAGTTAATCTTTCACTGAGTAAATTATGAAGGATAGTGTGTACCCTCGGGATAGTCGGGGTGAGTTGCACGGCCGAGCGGACGGACCGATTCTTACCGTCGGGATACCGCCTCTTGTTTATTGACAGTTGAAATAACTCGGTGGGTATCGGGCGTAGGGTTTTATTTACAAGATTTTAGTCAAGGAATCCGCAATCCGCCCAAAGATTACATTATTTCAAGTTGAACGGTTTTGTGTATTAAAAAGAGATAACAATAGCACTAGCACGTCTATTTAACCCAGCGCACCGGTTTTAGACAAGTGAAATTTTTGTTGTTGTACCGCGTTGTACTGAAAGTAATGCAGTACTAAAGAATTAATTTGGGACACATAATGTATTTTTATATCGTTCTGTCTTATGTCAATCCAATGATATTAGAAAGGTTAAAATGTACGACGTAACTAATGTTGAATTGATTTAATTTTTGTATAGGGATAGTTGAAGAGACGAAAAATGAGAAAGGGTTCTTTTATCCTGATCGAACAAAATTTTCGTGAGGTAAGAGATAACAGAGAGTTAGTACAAATATGTATTAGAAATAACTTTGGGACACTTCTGGTAAAAACAAATTATAAAGCAAGAAGTTTATGAGACCTAATTCATATCCACCCTGTACAGGCTACGCCAGTCCGCGCCACTACCCGGTCCTTTGACCTCTTAATCAATTCAGGTCCGATATTACGTGTACATTAATATAAAATAAGTTGACGAAAAAACCAACAATTCGATGGTAGATGTTCCAATTCGAAGTAATCGTCTGTCCCTGACATGCGGGCCATGACAACCTAGAAAACTGGTAACGGAATACAAACTGGAGCAAATGTAATGTTTGTATTGTACTCGTAGGTAACGTGTCACGTGAATGATACAGTGCCTACAACCGCCTCCGTGGCCTACTGGCTAAATACTACTACTACTAAATTCGATTCCCAGTGGACCTATCAGTACTCGGTTTGGTTGGTGGTAGGACATTTTCTATGTCCGTCTGGCTAGTACTTAAGTCTGTCGCCAAACAGCAGTGTTAATATCACTGTTTTGTTCCTTTATGAAAAAATAGATAATACAGAAGATCATATTCATCATGTCACCAAAACATAAATCATGTAACTTCGCTCATGAAAATGGCTCTATAATTTATTTTTAAAAAAAGTTTGTTGCACAACAGGTTGATGAAATTACAGTACAATCCTACTTCCTACTAATATTATAAGTGTGAAAGTTTGGATGTTTAGATGTTTGGATGTTTGTGACGCTTTCACGGAAAAACTACTGAATGGATTTGAATCAAACTTTACAATAATATAGCTTATACATCAGAATAACATATGGGCTATAATTTCTAAAGACATATTGTGTAAATTGTACAAAATCACACTTATAATATTAGTGGGATCACTGAGCAAGTAAATCACTACCTTTTAAGAGTCGGCACTTCCATACAAAGCCCTGAAACGCTGCTGGATGACAGTGACAGATGCCTTCTATGCCTATCGAACAAGTAGAATAAATCCTGAAGTACACGCGGACAAAGTCGCGGGCGGAAGCTAGTATGTAATAAAACTGCTTTATTTATCGAATTATTACCTCAGTTTTGTAATGTCTATTCTTAATTTCAATATTTTTATATACCACATCGATTTCTTAAATCGAAAAAAAAATCCACAAATGTAGATACCACACAAAAAGTGTCAGTGTACAAAAACAATATTAGTAACATAAAAATACAAAATCTGTTCTCTAATTCCAATATGGTATAAAAATACATTCTTTCCATAACCTCCTCCTGAAAGCCATAGCAGCCAAACAGACAGACAGTTTTTTTATATAAAATGTATAGATTGTAATTTGATTTGATTTGTACTAACATAGTTTTTAAGTTTATACTAACAAAGAATGGAATTATTTATTCTGATGAAATAAATAATAATAAAATAATATCGTAATATGTATCGTTAAACAACAAGTCAGACTTGGTTTTTGAAATTATTTTATAATTGTGAAGAAAAGAGCGAATGAGAGACCCACTGTCGCTCTATGAACCTAAGTAAATTGTACATGAGCTCCGTCAGACGTGAATTTATCGTTGTAAGTTCCCTGAAATAGGTTCCGTTATTGATTACCAGTCCTTAACTAACCTACGAGCAGTCTCACCAAAGAGTTCAATGATTTTAAATAACGAATACAAAATCATATTCTGTTTGTTGTCTATGGCATGCTACGTCAGATAAACCTTCCCCTAAATATATTTTTATGTACATTTTATATGGGACAAAAAGGTAGCCCGTGGATTTTCCCGCGTAGAAATGCTTTTCTTAGTGGATCCTCAAATACATCGATGTTTTAAACATGAAAATTATAGGTAGCGATATTCATTTCCCGATATTATAATCCGATATCATGATTTTATTAGATATTTACTGCACAAAGCCCGCTATCCCATCTTAAAAGATTATGGTAATGATAAATTTTGTATGAAACTTTTGGCAGCGAAATCGCCCTATCGGTAATATACGTCATCAATGGTATATATAGATTTTCTCAAGTTTTTAGCTCAGGGAGGGGCAAGGCAAAGCTCCTCATGGAAAGGCCGTTCACAGTGGCAATCTATAATGGATACTTATGTGCAACAATGAATTTTAGCTGATAATAAATGCACAGGGGCCTTACATTGTATATCTTCATAATTTCATGTGTAAGTGAAAATAAATGTTACATCGAATATTATTCGATGTTGATAAGTTCTTTAAAAAAAATTTACGATGTTTTTGATCTATGTACGAGTATTTTATTGTAAGACGCTTTGTACTGTATATTCATACAACGGGGATTTTTGCAGTAGTCGTTGTCAGTTTAGTTTTTCACCACCTCTGGTATTTACTATTTAAATTCAATTATTTCATTCATTTAACTAAAGATAAGACAACAAACTGAAGCAAAGATTAAATAACTACGCTCTACTCCACTTATAGATTAGGTCCAATTTAGAAGAAACCTGCGTCTGTACATCTGTCTTGCTTTCGCACACGTAATCCGCCAGGAAAAACAAGACTGCAACATTTTTATCAGTACGTCGAGGTAGTACACTGTCACATCGAAAGGTTTTATATCTCAGTCTTCTATCATTCATGACAAACTTCAGTACTTTACATAGATAAGTAAAGTATGAATGATTTATGACATTTGAACATATTCAGGGGGTGGGCATCATCATCTACCTATGTAGCAGTAACATCTCAACGCGATTACTAATCCGCTGCCAAGCATAGTAATTATTTCTAATCCTAATGTAATTATGAAGTCGATTTTGAGGTCAAAAACTGTTGGGCCATGGCAGATGGTCTCTGTACACAATTGTTAGGGTATACGTATCTAGAAAGGAAACAATGATTTATTCCAGTTCGACCTCGTGTTTCCATCTGGCTATCCAAACTTCACCAAGCGAGCCTCGCTACGCGTAAACGCTACTGTTACAGAATCAGAAGCTTACTGTGAACCCATAGTAAATGTACACACCGTGCCCAGACCCATTGTGATAAATGTCGACGAAGTAATGAGACGGCTCTAGGAACACGAGAGCTGGAAGTTTGTTTAACTCCAGTTTGCACCACCTGTAGAGCAACACAAAACAAAACCCCTTTGTTAATTGAAAAGTCTGTTAATGAATTCCGTTTCGCAATTTTTCAACGTTTTTCTCTGAGCTGTACGTGAACAACTCGATTGGTTTACTTTTCGTGTTTGATTGGGGCCCGAATAAGCCGATTCTATTAGGCATGTACACATCAACAGGTTTTTTCTGCCAAATGGTGTTTACACAGTCGTTTTAAGGTGTATGGGGAACGTCTGGTGAAAATTGTGTGTTTACAACCCCTCCGTGGCCAAATCAACGAAGGATAATCTAGAGGCGAGGAACATTTATTTCTGGAATTTTACTCTATTTTGTTAATGGTAGCAGATTCCCATACCTTCGTGGATAGTTACTGCCAAGTTTACTGCCACTTAATCAGTTTTGCAAAGCTATTCTTGACATCACCAAAAGTGTATTTGTGTTTATCATGCTCTTGCGATAAAAAGGGATGGAAAAGCTGTCATTATCATCATGAAGCTGTTGCCTTTGAAGCTGTTGAGTACAAGCGTAAAGAACTGTTAAATTTACTTCCGCTTGATATAGAATGGAATAATCAGTTCGAATCTTAATAATGTAGATATATTGTATAATACTACTACCGCAATCTTTAAAAAGAACCCGAAACTAAACCAAAATCTACATTCTTACCTAGCCTAATCAAGTTACTATTTGTGTCCGAAGCCTTTACACATACCTTACAATATAACATTTAACGAAAATTAAAACCTTTTACACAAATAAAACAATAGCGCCCCCTTTTGTGCATCCTACGAAAACAGCTTTTATTTACATTTACGTATGTTTTAATTTTATCAACACATCTTTTTTTAGTCGTTGTTGTCTTTGAGTGCTTTTGCTGTGGGTATTTAAAAAATTTCGACACATTACTCTTTCACCGGAATGTGACTTGTGAACTGAAACAGAATTTTCAGATTACAGCTGCGGCGTCACCCTCGTGTGTTTTTACAGCCGACACTTACGAGAGCACTGGCAGCAATTTTAATTAAAATTTTAACAATTGATATTCTCTCGTGCTCTTCATTAAATCTCACCTTGAAAAGGAACCCTGTCGCTGTCCAACATACTTGCTTCATGCGAGGATATCATATGCATATTTCTAGCGTAGGAAAACCTTGAGATTAACTCTTTAATATACATATTTACTACAGAGATTAACTACATCATCATCAGAGGGGAAACGTCCACTCCACTCCGAAACATATCTTCCCATGTTACTCTAACAACACAATGACCGGTCCCGAAAAGCTTGCATCACTTGGTCACCATTCCACTAATGGGAATTACTAGGGAATAGTACCATAATTTCATTTTAAATGAAATAAAATTCATTTTCAAGAAAATAGGTCTTTGAGGTGGCAGCTGGTAACAGTACAGTGTTTTCCGTCGACACGACATACAAATGTTTACATAATAATTAATTACAGTCAATTATATAAATTCAGTTTAGTATCATACTATTTTGTATGCATTTAATTAAATATGAGTTCATTACTATATAACTAACTATACTATAGTATATACATCTTGGTTACTGAAGTTGTCAGATTTAAGTATTGCCCTAATTAATTTGGTAGTCTCAGTCACACTGCCATAAACATATAAAAACACATTAATAACAGACACACATATGTTGTTCTCATATTACCACGGTTTTTAATACGTAGATGTGTGGTGCATGGTCATGTATAAGTACGATGCTATACAGTTACCTAGATACTCGAGAATAACCTGATAAGCGTTGACTTTGCATCACTTTCCAATCAGTAAAAAACAGAAGAAAAACCATCGACAAACATGGACTGGCACAACAAGCAAATATTTTTTTTAGCAAAGTTAAAGAAACAGAGAAAAAAATTATATCGTTTCATTTGGCGAGCAGTTTTACTCCATAATATTTTATTATCTCTCTGACTAATATTGTTCTGTAATTTCATGAGCGTTCAAATCTCGTAACGGCCATTACTGGTCTTCCCGTATCATAATAAAGAAGCATTTTAAATAAACGTATCCCGCTGAATATTATTTTGTTTGACACTGACCTTCACAAGATTAAACATGAGTTTGAATGCGTAATGCGATAAAATGAATCAATGATTAAAACACGGTTTGAATATGACAGAACGATTTGCTGGACGCATTGATTGGCTCAATCGCCAAAAGGCTGATACTCGCTAGTGATGAGGTAGGCTAAGTTAGGATGAGGTGGCTAACAAGTGAGGTGTTATCAAACATGTTTGCTAGGCTCACAAACGCACGAATATATCTACTGCTGCGATGCCACCCCGGTTTAAGAATTATGTTAGGACCCATTTAAAAAATCTGAATTACGAAAAAAGGTGCATACGAGTATTAACATTATCACATGGCCTTCAACTACCTCTATACAAAAAAAGTAATCTCCGTTGCGACGCGAGGAATAAACAAACAGATTAAATCACATTCACTATGTATATTAGTGAGTCATGTGAAATATCGGCTGCCGAAGATTACTACTTCATATAAATAGTACTTAGTATAAATCACGCTAGTATTAATTTTGATTACTGAATTAGCTGAAATCTAACAGAGCAGAAAGTAGCTGATTATTTTTGTTGTATCTATTAAAAATATTAACTGAGCATATGACAGAAATTTTAAAACATTGTAATCCTTTTCCTTGCAGTGTTTAATTTATGTGCAATTGACGAAAAAAATCAAAAACATTAACAAAAAATTTATTTCTGTTTTCAAACTCATCTAATTAAAAGTTGGATTCAATTGTGTACTGTCTACTAACATATTATTTAACACGTATTCTAAGGTGAGATGATGGATAGAAAAACTCACCTTACTTCATCATTTTATGACCTCATTTAGTAAGGTTTTCCTAAAGTAAGGTACATCACTTAATTATACGCATGTAGATGGGAAATGATTAATGATGAGACACAAGTCAACATTCGCATTGATTTCAACACAGTAAACACCTCGTTACTTTCACGTCAGTTTGGACTACGAGCATGATTTTCAGGTAATCATGGAAAACGGTAATTGATATAATACTTTTGTTAGTACTGTTATTTGGAATACAACAGGTACATCATGTTTCAGTGTTATCGAATATAGTGCGTGTTAGTCAAGAATCGAGAGGTTCATCTACGGCTTATTATATGAGATAACACAACAGATAACCTAATTATCCATCGCAACGGCAAATTAGAATGAGTTGATTTTAAAAGCTTTTTGCATAGAGATAGTTAAAGGTCCGGAATAGGACGTGGGTTACTTTTTATTCTGATCGAACAAGTAGTTCCTGTGGGATAATTTCGGAATAACCCAGTGTATAGTAAATAACAACCACTGGGAAAATACAGAGGCTGGCCTAACGTTCTATTTCTATCTTATATAGTATAAAATACAAATGAACGAAATGAAAATATAAACAAGTAAATGCGTTCAAAAAGAACTGGAAACCGACTTCATTTGCCCTAAAAGTCTACTTTTACTAAGACAAATTTAAGATTTATATCGTTTTCTCATGGATATTTATTATCAGAACTGGACCAAATTGAAATGGGACCACAAGAAAAGCACTACCTTTCAAATAAAAAAAGAATTATCCAAATCAGTTCACACAGTCAAAAGTTCTGAGGTAACAAACATTAAAAAAACATAATAAACATACCCGTCCAATTGATATCCTCCTCCTTTTTGAAGTCGGAAAAAATATTGTATACTTTCAATAGGTTCATCCTGATGGGAAGTGACTAGACGACCGTTTCGTAGAAACATGCTCACACAGAACGCTTTAGTTAATAAAGTAATGGCTACGTTATCGATCTGTACTAGTACACAACAGTGTTACAGCTACAGTATCGACTAACTAAATATCCAATTGTTATTTACGGGCGTAAAATATATTAAATAAAACCACCATTTTTGGGTTCCATGAATGTACTGTAAAAACAAAAGCTAAACGTATAAAAAACAAAAGAATAAAAAGCTTCATAGACAATTATTCTAAGAAGTTCGGCGTCGGCAACACCAATAATTTATTTACAGCGACCTTTGAGAGGTAAGGAAATGCTTAAACACTTAGTCAGGTCTAATTTAACAAAGAGGGAAAAACTGTCGTAAAAATCAAGTGTCGAGTAAAACAGAATGTTTTAAAACAGTGACGTCATAGCTGGGAAAGTGCTTCGCTTGAGCACATTAAGATTTGCATACTAATTGTGTACTTAAATTAAATAAACTGTGTAGAGGGATGCACTAGGATAACTGTGCTAAGCACAAATAATACATTGAAATATAATGTATTTATTGTGTGTGACAATACTACGTGTAAACAATAAACGATTTGAACACACGTGTAACTTTAGGCAGACAGCAAGCAAGATTGAATAAAATTGTATTGCTAAATCTGACTGATTGTTGCGAGGAGAATCGTAAATGCTGTTAGACTTGTATTCTAGTTGTAGAAGGCATTTAAATGGTAATGAATATAAATATGACTCATCTTAATATTAAGATTCAGAGTTACCTACAATATCCAAAGAAAGTGCTGCAAAAATATTATTTTCTGTGTCAGCCTTCCCAAGTAAATCATGGCAGCGAAGTGCGCTTCACAAATATAATATTGGAATTTTCTGGACCATGAACGTATGAGATGAACAAGATTTCGGGGTCAAGAGTTAGGATACTTGTAGGCCATACCCACATATATATGTGGCGTATATTCACATATCGAGTGCTTGAGTTGCTTTGGACGTCCGCTCGTTTTAGCCACTCCACGTTGGCCACAAATCATTGGAATAGGATATATTGCTTGCTTTTCTTGGCATTCTGATGCCAAGTTTTCTTCGGGGATTGAGATTTGCTGTTTGATTTCTCTTGTGGCTTTGTCGGATTACATGGTCTGATTATGTATATGTGTTTTTTTAAGGAGTTTCATCGTCTAGCAACCATTACTTATAGCTGAATATGCTATTTTGAAAGAAAAAATTCTAGCATTAAAATGAAATATTTTTTTCCGGCAAATTTACTATTGCAGCAGTTCACTCACTCAGCAAGAAATGGAACCAGATATTTTCAGAATTTCTCTACTTGAGAAAATCCGGAATGAGGAAATCCGTAGATGAACTAGGGTCACCGACATTGCTCAACGATCCAGTGACCTGAATTGGCAATGAGCAGGCCACATCACTCGAAAAACGGATAACCGATGTGATGTGAAGTTCTTGAGTGGCAACCACGAACCGGGAAACGTGTACCGGGCCGTCCCCCTACTAGATGTACCGACGACTTAGTTAAGGTCGCGGGGAGTCGCTGGATGCAAATGGCTCGGGACCGGTCAATGTGGCGTACCATAGAATGCGTATCTCCAGAAGTGGACGTTTCCTGGCTGATGACGATGATTGCAGTTCACTAAACGCAAGCAACTTAGGTTCGGTCATTATGGCGAACCAAGGGCGCCTGCCTATGCACAGCAGCGGAGATTTTCCGCCTGATGAATATTTACCGTTTCGTTTTTCAGTTATTGATTTGCTTGCTTGAGTTATTGTTATATAAAAATATAACAAAATTCTAACCCAATACACACAAAGGTAACTCAATCACAATCCGTTCCACGATATATATCTCTCCAAGCGGAAAAATCTCACGCCAAAACCGCAGTAACATAAGTTGAATGTCCAAATCCCAGACCGAGATGGGACGAGCGATTTCTGCGTCATTTGTCCCAAGAATATGTGGGGTAAGACGTCCCTCTGATCTATTGAATGTGGGAAGTAAGAAGGGTCTCGTAAGTGAATATATTTTACGGATTTCTTAGTGGCTTGTTGAGGTACCCTTGTTTGTCATCCATGGGGTAGTTAGTTACTTCGGGGATTTTAGGGAAGTATTTTGTTGTAAAAATGCATAGAGTGAGATATACTCAAGTTTTTCCTCTGTATATATTATGGTAATATTCCAGATAACATTCTGCAATTTGAGAACTATCAACATCTGACTGCGATTGTCTCCTAGCCTATACTGGAATATCCTGTTCTACTTTTGATAGAGGGATTCTGTTCACAGTGATTAAATCAGAAAATGCTCGTTCTATTTCTATATAAATTGCCTGTACAGTGTGTACATTTATAATTAGTCGATTGTAATAGGTAATCGATTTAATTGATTCTATGGTTAAAAATATAACGCCAGCAAAAAGGACTTTGATAGATTTGACACTAACAAACACATTGGACAAAACTGGGTTTTAATTTACGAAGCAAAGTTGCAATTGCTATCGTTATAATGAAGCCAGTTCTAGTAGTAGTAATAATTACTCGATTGGCATGCGCATTAGTGATTTTCATATTCATCATCATAATATTTTATTCATACTAAATTATTACTAAAAAAGCGTCGGTGGCGCAATGGATAAGGCGCGGGACTCTCAATCTGAGGGTTCCGGGTTCGAATCCAGCCGTGTACCTATGAGTTGTTTTTCAATTTAAGTACATTATCCGATTGCTTAACGGTGAAGGAAAACATCGTGAGGAAACCTGCATGTCTTGAACAGGCATGTGAAGTCCGCCAATCCGCACTGGGCCTGCGTGGTGGACTATGGCCCATACACTCTCTGTAGGAGAGTAGGCCTGAGCCCCTGCAGTGGGGACGGTATATAGGCTGTTGAAAAAAAAAAAATATTACTCATTTTGTGTACACCCAGGTACAGAAGCAATTTTTGGCATAGTGATAGTTTATACGCGAACTAAGACAACGTCATCTCAGAAAAATGTTTCCGTTGTATCTTTCCTCTACCATAATTTTGAGACAACTGCTGACGAAGAATTAGAACATAATGCAATTTGACTTATCTTTTGACGCGATCTTGAAATTGAGCATAATCTATTAGTCTGGAACTGTTTCAGGTTGTGGTTTCAGGATTGTTTTTATAGGGGTTCTCAATGCGGCGATACAAATACGAGTATAATTTTAAAACGGACTGTTCCATTTCACCTGACATCTGATGTACTCGTATAATTTCGCGCGAAACTGAAATAAGTAGAAATAAAACACCTATCCGTGCTATCCGTGTCCCAATAAAGCCCGAGGTCTTAACCCTTATAAGCTTAGACGGAATCATTTGGTGAGAGAAAAGACAAATTCGTCTCCGAGAAGAATTTATGTCTCAGGATGTCTATTCACAGTAAACCTAGGGATTTTTAGTTTACAAGTTAGATACCCAAATCAAAATTTACTATCAGTGCTTAGCATCTCCTGAACTTATCCCTTGATGAAGTTTTTCATTCCCTTGTTAGCTAACACCATGTTACTTTAGTGAGCCTGTACAGCATCACTGTTTCGTTCTGGTTTGAAAGTTAGCAGTGCCTCATCGGCCTCTGGCCGAGCGCGTTTTCCATCCAATGAGACCGTTGTATGGAAAACCCGTCACTTACCATGAGGTGAGTTGAAGGCAACCCCGAAAATACATGCATGCAAACATAAAAAATACTAAAAAGTCACGTGTCAAAATATAACCTATATCTTTTTCTACCGTTGTATTTGTGCCAAGTAGGTAACAAGACGTAATCTCGTTGCTGTCACAAACGAGACGTGAAGTGGGAGGGGGTGATGCGGCTTTACAATTCCCTTTGTACAATGATCGCTTGACGAACCTTGTGCAGCGCTGCATATTGCAAGAACCACTAGCCTTGTTTCCTATGAATATAGCATCACGGAAATTGAACGGTTTGCGAATTCCTGTAGTTTATACTGTGATACACGTATTCTGCTTAAGAATCATATGCTGGATTACTGTTTTGTCCGATCAAAGCACTCCATTACAATCATTCTCATGTGAAGATAAAGTGTTTAATACTAATCTAGGCAAATTTTACTAATTTAGATTATGTAGTACAGATACTTTTAATTAGTACTGCTAGCAATAAGAAAGAAAGAAAAAATTTATTTGCCAAGTACATCGTTTTTTACACGGTGTTTAGATAGTAATTTTTATTTTGTTCGATGTACTTAACCTGTCCACAGGTGTGCAAATATTATGAAAATATCTAATAATGAATTTAATTGTTAAATAAATTAGTTTACATCGCATGTCAATTAGTAAAATGTTAATAATTTAATTCTCCGTGGACTTTACGATTTATCCCATGGGAACTATTTGTAAAATCGGGATAAAATGTAGCTGTGTCCTTTTCCGGTCCTTTTATTATTCCCATAAAAAATAAGGTCATTCTTACTTTCTGTTATGTCGTGAATGTATGAGAAAGTGATTTTTTAGTGAATTTTTCTCATGTCTTAGTCGTTAGATTGAGGTCAAGTGTTGGTCTGTCTTCTGTAAAAAGTTCTGCTATTCGGGTCTTGGATAAATTCGAAAAATCAAATATCCAAAAAATCAGTTGGCTAAATTCGTTAAATTCCCAGTGGGAATATCTATCGGTACTCAGTTTAGTTAGTGGTAGGGCATTTTAGATGTCCGCCTGGCTAGCTACCTCCATGCTACCTAAGTCTGCCGCCAAACAGCAGTGTTAATAGCACTGTTATGTTCCGGTATGAAAGGGAGCAGAATCAGCACCTCATTGGCTTCTGGATGCGCAAGCTTACCGTCAAACGGCCTTATCGTCGCTTACCATCAGGTGAGATGAAGGCCATGTGCAAACCCATCACACACAGGAACACAACAGTGCTACTAGCACTGCTGTTTGGCGGCAGACTTAGGTATAATGGTAGTACAAAATCGAGTACCAACAGGTATCCCCACTGATTGCAAGTCCTATCGTGTAGCCATTAGACCATGGAGGCAGCCCTCATGGAAAGTCCGACGTGAGTTTTTTTACCAGAAATGAACTTGTACAGCTGATGATAATAAAGAAACGATTATTTTAGTCAGAGCTGCGATACTAAACTACAAACAAATGTGTTGATTTTAGAACCTTCAGCTTCACAATCAACAATGAGTACCTATTACGTGGGTACTGCTATTGAAAGGAACTCAAAACACTGAGCCAATTACAGTTACATTACAAAAACAATTCGATTCGATTACATTCAATTTGAGGGAGACACGATATCTGTTTGTGAAGAGATAAAACTGAGACATTGTTCATCTCGCTCGATTGGTTCCCGACACGTAGCGGAAAAGATCTGTCATCTCTGCAGGCTTGATAACCGATCCGTCAATGTTCTAACGGGGTAATGGCTCGAAAATGTTCCCCTCTAATCTGATTTTCTTTCGGACCTTTTGAGTGACCTTTCAAAGGGAACGGATTTATTCAATCAAATGGACAGGATGAAAGGGATGGTGATTAGGAGATGTTAATGTAATGATAGACCAGAAATCGGAGCCTTATTAGGAAGTAGGGTCTTTTGAAAGTGATATCTAGATTTTGTCTTACAGTCTGAATTTGCTGGATTATATTTATGCGGCCTTATAGTGGTTTTAGTCCGGTCAATCTAGACATTCGAAGGTATATAAATTCCTAAAATAAAGTGAGTAAAATTGTTCAAAAATAATTAAAAACAACATTTCAAAATTCCCCATCGTTCCGGTACATGCCAAAAATTGACTCGAGGTTATAAAAATATAAATAATATAAAATAAAAAATGTTGTTTTATTTTCGATTTTCTTCAAAACGGTAAGTTTTTACGCAAAATTACCTCGGACACAAATTGTAGATCATAAAATTATCTGCACCCCGATTCTAAAACTAGTAAAATTTTGCCGTGTTTGTTCTTGGAATTACCATTCAAATATGTGAATAAAATACGTGTATTTATCATGCAGTCCAAATTTACGGACACAACAAGATAAATAACATTAAAATAAGATGATGAAAATGCAAATCTACGATATCGGAGACCAAAGAAACATTGTGTTCCTGGCTGTTATCTATAATAACTATCAATTTTTCATCGTTTGTATGATATGTTCAAAATTCCAAATCCAACTATTTGTGGCGAAAAATTAAAAACGATTTATTTCAAACCTTTTTTACCTTTTGAGTCAATTTTACTACAATTTCAATATTCTGAACATTCTAGCACCTAGCAAAACTAAATCTTTCTTCTTAAAAAGGTTTGAGGTATTTTCGCTTTCACATATTTTCACATAAATGATTTTTGCGGTGTAGCCCCAAATGCTTCATATTTCTTGCTTGGAAGCACGGTCCGCGGTCAGATGAAAAAATGTTGGAATCCAACCCTAGACGCACACAATTTTTAAATGGAGGCACTGATTTAGGGTTCACTAAACTTTTTCTTCTTGCTGAGGACATAGCTCATTCATCAAATTTTGCCCGGTACACCGGGATAGCTCGATAATTTATAGATTCTCTTGTCGGACGGAAAGAATGTTGCTAAACTTCGGAATATTAAGTGGGCACCTTCCGTGAATATAAATTTTGAATAAGTCTTGGCATTGGAACAGTTATTACAAGTGTCCAGGAACTTGCTAAGAAATTGATAATTTATTGGCCATTCGTTTCAAATTAAGCAAACAAGATTTAGTTTTTGTAATAATTAGTGTATGTTATTACTTACAATTTAACTATTAATTTAATTTAATTATAGCTACAATTAATACATGAGATTTGAGACTGTTTCGCGGAAGCTTCCCATATTAATTTATTTATCAAAAATATTGATACTTTTTAATATAGGTACAATTGAAATAAATTTGATTTCTGATAAGTTATTAACATGTCAAACTACACTTTCAGCTCTTAGAGTACATATATAGTATATAGTAGTACATATACAGTATATAGTAGTACATATACAGTATATAGTAGTACATATACAGTATATAGTAGTACATATACAGTATATAGTAGTAGTATGTTCAGTATATAGTAGTAGTATGTTTATTGTTTGTTGTAAGTAAAAGACAAGCTTCGGATTCACACTGTTTGCAATGAGCGTACGTAGCGAGGTGCGGGGCGGAGCCACACACACACAGATACAACTATCGTGTAGGTTACATGTATACACGCTCACATACATAACAGATAGCGAACGTTGTTGTAAATATCAGGGTACCGTGTGGTCTTGGCCTTACAATAGAGCCACTCGTTACAGACAGCCAGATGTCGTAAAAGGTGACTAAGTGAAACATTATGGGCAGCAACATCTTACTGAGATCTGCAATTCGCTTGCCAAGCAGATGATCTATGAGGCAGGCTCATGTCTGACAGTGGACTCATGCAGCCTACTTCAGGCTAATTTCAGGGACGTAACCAGTTTTACCTGAGTCTAATTTACTTATGTGACGTCACCGCCACCGTTTTAGCGCACTATTAGTGACGTCAACTTGTCCATCTTTAATCTTTTAAACCTATACAACTCTCGTACTTTCTTATTTTTATTTCCTCTCCTTTCTTTTATTTCCTCCTGAAGTAGCTCCCAGGTTGTTCTAAATGATGTTAACAAGCGTTAGGCAACATAATCAAAGTTTATTACTGGGGCTGCTACAGGGTAACTTATCAGTGGTATGGTCCCGCTGGGATTCAAACCTGCGACTTTCATTTCCATTAGCGAATGGGCTCTTATTTCACTTGTGGTCAAGGAAATTTATATTCTTTTACGCATTGTGAAAGTCGTTAGTGTCTTCTTGATTACGAATTAGATTTTGTGTCCTCTTTCTTAAATAGCTTATGAAGATTGATAGTCAAACGTGTTCGCTTAAAACTTGTTGCTCTAATCGTGAAAAAGGTCGTACAGAATTTCATTACATCCCTGATGATATTGCCATCCAAAAATAAATAATGTAAAAAGTGAATAAAAGATATTCTATCTTCAGTATATAAAAGCAAAATGTTCATGTGTCACTGATGACATGGTAACTAAATCTGAAGAAAGAACTGATGAATTTGAAAATGGAACAAAAATAGTATTTATTTCATGCCTCAGAACTACCACAGAACAAAGTAGCAGTAGTAAAATGAACAAGTTGTACAGTAGCAAACAAACTACACGACTATTCTCAATTTCAACACTAATTACAAAAGTTGCTGATTATTCATTCGTATATTAGTTTCGAGTAAGCTCTGACTACGTACGATTGTTACATAACTCAAACTCGCACTATTTCACGAAATACTATGCTGTAACTCGCGGGTGGAACTCTGTCATATGAAATATGATGGAGTATAGTCGCACAGGTGAATATGAGAAAGTTTAATCGTATTCAAATACGGGTGGATGTGACATAGTTCTGTTTCCAATTTGAGTCGGGTAACAGTACTGAGCGTGTGTACATCCGGACTTAGAATAGGATCATGTTCTCTGAACTGACATAGGGGAGGAGACGACTAACAAAGTGCACAAAATAAACTCAAATGAGGAAATGTTATTGTTTCAATTCCTCAAGAGAATCAAAAATGTTTTATTTATATAATCTCATAAATAATACAATAAACAGTAGTAGAGACTACCTTTTAAATATATAAATATGTGTTTTAGGTAGCCTCGCTCTAACAGATTTAGTTATTAGATTACGAGTGGTACAGTGAAAATTATTAAGATAAATAAGCATACATTTTTGAAGAAATTTGGATAGTTAAGTGTATACGTGTGTAAGGTGAGTGTGTGAGTGCTGGTGTGTGTTTGTGTGTGTGTGTGTGGGGGGGGGGGGGGGGGGGGGGGGGGGGACTGATGATGGTATTGAGAGGGAGGTTACGAGCGTCGGCTAGCTCAATATGTTCAACAAAGATTCCGTGTTGACGTAGATTAACGTTTTTACCACTTTGTTAACGATTCTTTACACTCGTATGGCTTTAAGATATAAATAACAATTTGAGATTAATTATATTATACAGGTGCGAAAATTGTCTTGCGTATTGGCGGCCAGCGAATGCTGATTTAAAGGATTTTGATTTCATCAAGAGTAACTTTCAGAAATAAGACATTATTCATAAAAGCACAGAAAAAAATCAAACGTATTGGCTTTGTCCATGAATGTACTTACTAGAGGCCTCATTTATCAACATTCGAGTGAAGTAGTAGAAGAGTACTTTATCCGGTGATAAATCTACCCACATAGATGGCAAATACATTTTCGATAAGCCTAAATGTAGCATTTACTAACTGAAAGCTTTGAGAGGTTGTAACAAAGCCCTGTTTAAAGTAGGGACAATTTATTAGTAAAACGCAAATTTATTTGTAAAATGTGGTATTTGTAATTTACAGTTGAAAGGATGTGATTTCATACGATTGGATGAAGTGAATCGAAACCGACTGATATTTTTTTTGTTCAGAGTTGTGCACTGCGCGGTCTGCGTCTCTACTACTTTTATTATTCCTACACAGCACCTAGATAAATATACATACAGCAGAATGCTGTAAACTGACTAAAATATTACAATAACACCTTGTTTAAAAATGTGTGAAAACATTCGTTAGCGACGCCTACAGTTGCTAGATGTAGGCCTCTTTCTAGACGAGATGCTCAGAAACTACGAGTATGAAGGAAATAGTAATATCTCGTCGATTAAAATCGTCCAATTGTCATAGTCCTATTGAAAAGCCAAAGCGAGAACAACAACTGTTCAGAGGACTATATCCCTACACTACAAAAGTGCGTAATGTTCGAAAATTGAAAGGAATGCAGTTAAAATAGTTAAACATAAAAGTTGATTATGATTTTTATGATTAAGTGATTAGATAATTTCGAAAGATTAGGTACACTCGATTACAAAAATATGTATCCACTTTTGAACCATGCCACATTCATCTTCAACTGACGTATCATAAGCATTTTTTCAACACACTACACAGGAACAAGCAAGAGTGAACGTGGCATGGTACAAAAATGGATACATATTTTTGTACTCGAGTGTACATACCATTCGTTTTTTCCGCTGAGGATTTTTGTGTCATTTTTCCAGAACTTATCCTCATACGTTTTGTATTTGGGTCAAGCGATGACCATCTTAAGTTATGCGATATGGTCTCCCTCTACACGACAGACGGATAAAGAACCACATGTTTACATGCATGCGAAAGCCATTTGCCGCGTTTATCGCCAAAAACAGATGTTTGTGTCTGTAGAACATTATCCCGTTCTTTCTAAAGGAGACAGCCACTGCCCTGAAACTGGACAGTCATTGCTCTGTTAATTAGAGCACACGGCGAAATAATTCTAAAACTGTAACCAGTTAATGCTTGTTTGAGCTGAGCCAAATGTGTTCTGAGAGTGTGTTACTCTCAAATAATACTGTACAAAGCTTCATTGTCTCAAATATTAGATTTAAATATTTAGCATTGAAATAGTTAACCTAACTGAAACTAACATCTAAAACCACGGACATCCTGTCAATTAAAGTGATTTATGAGTTTATGACATTTTATATATTTGGAGCATTAATATAGTATTTCGTAGATAGATTATATGAATCGGGATCCAATGAAACTATATTCTAAGCCTTTCTAACATCATTGAATGGACATAAGACAGAATGAGATAGATATACATTCTACAACATACAATTTCAAGCTGAATAAAAAATGTAGACAAGAGAGTTATTAATTTCATCGTAAGTGATATTTAATTCGACCGGTCCCGAGCCACCTGCATCCAGCGACTCCCTGCGACTCTAACCGGCTCGGGACCGGTCGATGTGGCGTACCATGAGGGAGGCCTATGTCCAGCAGTTGACGTCTCCCGGCTGATGATGATGATGATGATATTTAATTAGTACATGTGAATTATTCTACATTCAATTTAAAATCTCATATTTTTAATTAACAGACATTGTTGTAGCTGATAATGATAAAACAAGAAGTAGAGTTGCATACCTGCTTATTTATAACGGTTATTTTGTTCACTTAAATATTTTTCGGGATTTTCTATACAACTTAGTGCTCATTTAGGTCTTAATACTTTTTTCGGCAAATTTCACAACCAAACATATACTTATTATTGAACTTGGCTGTCATTTATCGCATTTATGTTTTTGGTGGTATTTAGTATTACGTTGCAATTTAAACAGTACATTCGGTATCTGCAAAGATTTTAATGAACTTGACGCACTCAAAATGATTTTTAAATTTGTTTCAGATTCGTATATCGCGTCATTGGGTAACATCCTGTTTGCGTAGTGGTAGTGAAGTGCTTCAAATATTCAAGAGCTCCGTAGCTGCGAGCGCCGGTTCCAGCTTCCATTTCAACTTAATCGAGGTGAGGCCACATCGCTCAAACGAAACTCAAGCTAAGGGTACTCAAATTTATTATAACCAGTATGTCACTCGCCGCTTAGTCTTTGAAGTGGTCCTTAGTGGTTTATGGATCTATTGCAAATTCCAAGCTCACGCAAAGAACACAGCCCTAGCCCTGATAATATTTTTCTTCATGGCAGCATTTTAATTAATATTTTTGAATAATTTATGAAATAGGAAACACATGAAAAAAAAGATGGCGCCAATGAAATAACATTTGATGTTACTGAGACAGCTCCTGCCACAGAACCTTGTAATTTTTTATTAACTTTTCTAATGATGTGTATGTATTAATTGGTTTTATATATGTCTGAGTGTGTGTAATTTGTCTGTGACAAATAAATTGTGTAAAATGTTTACATACAAATATACATACATACAAACGTATATACATACACTTCTGAAATTTGGCACACTTGTTAAGAAGCTGATATAGACTAACATATATGAAAACTGGTCAGTTCTGTAAATATTACATACATACAGGTCGAATTGATAACTTCTTTTTTATGTCGATTAAAAATAGGAAGTCTTTCCATAACTAAATGAGAATATTTCTGCCAAAAAATATGTTTAGCATTGGAAATTTACCCGATTCTGATGATGATAGGTCTATCCATGGGATAATGTATGTAGTCCACGCACAAAGACACAGGCAAAAGCTTGTTTATATGTACCTATTCTAATTAATCCTAGCACTTCATACACCTCGACCACGCCTACCACAGAATATAGCACGAACAGAAGTGCATTGTCAACGTTATAATCGTCGCGGAACGAGATAGCTCCGCACAGATAACTCTAGTGGAACTGGCCTACTTTACACCCCCGCTTGCTGGGACATAGGGCTCAGGTGTACTGTATGGGACAAAACACTAGCCTTGTTTGTTTCGCAAGTTCCATTGGTAAACGAAAGTTCATCACAACGAAAAACCTCCAAGTAGTTGCAAATATTTACATTGATGATTTAAAAATGTACCCTATGTTATTTATCTATCTATTTCGTAGTCTATGAAGACTGGCATGGTAAATTTTATGCCAGTTTAGCTGATCGAGAAAAGCAAAAAAAAAAGAGTTAAAGATCATAACATATTATATAAAACAAAGTCCCCCCACCGCGTCTGTCTGTTTGCGGTAAACCTTTAATAAAAACATTATTATTATTATTATTAAATACTACTGAACGGATTTTTATACAGTTTTCATATATCAATAGCGTGATTCTTGAGAAAGGTTAAGGTGTATAATAAGCTATAGGGGACTCTTGCCACATAGACTTAGACATACATTTACTTATCACCACAACATACAATAACATATACATGCTTCCACTTTCGCACTTATGATATAAGTATGGCTAACAGTGAAAAGTGTTTATAAGCATAGCCTAGACTCAAAACAAATCTAAAAATGTAATCATTTCATATTTCGATTAGTCTTCGTTCTGTTTTAGACATGATATAATATAGTTATCTTCCTTTAAACTTTATATTTATAAAAAATAAAAATCCCGATAAATATTCATACTATCAAGTTGCAAAAATAATATTTGTTTGGTAATATTTTAGTTGGATAATAGTTTTAACGATATTACCTCCTGTAAGCTATGCGTCTTCTTTCGCCAGTGGAGTAGCTGGATCTGTGACGTTATTTGTTCTGTACGATATTATAAGCTTGCAGGAGCATGGCGAACAGTAGAATTCTTTTATAGATATACACAATACACACACAGTCGTAGTACAAAATTATAATGGCAGAATTTTGTATTGTACTTTTTTTAACTGTGGCATTTTCTTCTAAGGAGCACCTACTGAGGACTTTATGGCTCAACCATTGTCACGGATATTACTTTTTACTATTACATGGTAAACTTTTTACTGAGATATTTTTTGACGTGACAACGTCTTATAAATTGGTTTGCCGGGTGACACTTCAAGAAACTGCGTTACGCTCCGCTCACGTTATGCGCTCACAATGAGAGCGAGTGAGAGGCACGCGTCCCTTCCAGTCGGGCATGGTTAGCCCGCCTAAGAGCGAGAGAGACAGGCATAAAAAGTGAAAGGCACGCGTCCCTGAATGAATATTCACATTAAAATTATTTTACCACTCAAAGTCGTTGTCACGTAAAACTTTCGCCCGTATACCGACTTTACAGGCAACCAATTTTTTTTAAATAAAGTGATTATTTAGTAATGAACCAGCCCTTTGTTTGTGATTTTGTGTATTAAATTCTGAAAAAAAATATGTCCATTTATAACTAACTAGCTTTTACCCGATACATCGTCCACGTGGACTTCAGAAATTATCCGACGGGAATTATCGATTAGGATAAAAATAGCCTATGTACTTTTCCAGACCTTAAACTACCCCTACACAAATCAAGTCATTATGACTTTCCGTTGTAAAATAAAGACAAACAAACTCACTTTTGCATTGATAATATTATCATGGATTGGTAGTCATACATGTATACATTTTTCTTGAATTATCCAATTAATATGTTCTTAACAATTGATAGATCGGTCTTTCCACCTTGAAAGACTCATGCCAAAATTGTTTCTCTTCTAAGTGGCCAGAGCTTAAAGTAAATAAAATGCTATTCGGCTTGTTTTACTTTCTAAAAGCACTTAAAAGCTTCGATTGGTATTTGACTTGGCAATTTACTGCAGTAAATTTCAACTTCAGCGTTGTCTTTCGTAGAAATTTGCCATTATTTAAAATATTTCGCGCACTATAGCTTCTGGTAAAAAAAATATATTCTCACTGTATATCCTTGTAAAACATTTCTCACCTAACACACATTTTTTTCTTCTGCATATTAATACTAACAATTATTTATGCACAAGTATATGACCTCAGTTAGAATATGCATGTACAGCTTGAGTCAGTAATGGAATCATTAATCGAGTTGGATTAATTATTTCTGTTTTTGAATTATTTTTAATATATTTTTCTATCTTGAACTCAATGCAATACTATAGAGAATAATAGCCACAAATATTGCAAGTATTCTAGAATTTAACCATGGTATAAATACAAGTTATTTCAAATATCCCTCTAAATACGTAAACATTCGATGGATAGAGAGGTGCACCTAAAAGTTTCTCAACCACGAAGTTTTTATTGTATGGGCTCGCGAAAAAAAAAACGAGTTGATGGTAACATTGAGGTGCACATTTGCGTCAGTTTCCCATAAATCTGGATAAAACTGTTACGATAAACAAATCCCCTTATTTTAATAAGCCTGTGAAAATTGTGACAAGTTGTCATCATTAGATATAAATAATTCTTATCCTATATAATGGCTACGTTAGTTATATGATAGAAAAATATTTTACTCTCCATAGTTTATATCAGTGTACTTACGGGTATATCGGTTGTACTCCAACGACCTTATCGTCACACGTTCAGGAGATGAACGCCAAGTGCAAACAAAAAAAATATTAAAAAGAATAGATTTTTATAATTGTGAATCATGGTTGGCCATGCACGGCCTTCTTTCACATAAGTTACCAGGCGAAATGGTAACCATCCGTTGTATCCATGTCAAAAACCGTCAAATTGCTAGCGGGACTCTTGCACAAAGGGTTACGTACCACTGTACAATATTCAGTACAAGATCGAACCAGTACCAGCCAGGGAGTGGAACGCGCTGCCGGCGTCTGTATTTCCAGAAAACTATAACTTGGGTGTCTTCAAGTCGAGGGTGAACAGGCACCTTCTAGACCAACGCGCACCATCGTAGGCCACATCGTCGCTTACCATCAGGTGAGATCGTGGCCAAGCGTTGATCTATACTCTGTAAAAAAAAACGAGCAAAAAACGTCAAAGAAACAAGATTCTTGTGCGGCTCCCCACTTGTTTTTAAAATAGTTTTCATTAGAGGAATCAGCTAGAATATCTTCGTGAACACGCTTATTATTATTCAAATTGTCACATTATAAGAATGATAGGTAATGGACATCTCCAACGTTAATTACTCTCCAATCTGGCTTGATATTACAATGAAATACTATGCGACATCCAAAGAATGTTCTAGTTTTGCAAAACTTCGAATGCCGTCCCGAAAAACAGTTTCAATTTCTCAGCGCCGCTAATGTCACTCTGACGTTTGACAGTTAACGTCTAACACTAAATTTTAAAATTTTTTAAGACGTCGCACACCTGTGGAAATTTCATGTTTATTACATTACAATTCAAAAGAAACAGTCTTGTTACAGACGGACGGACGAAAAAAAGGTCCTGTTGGTCACGTTTTGGGTACAGAACCCTAAAAAACAGACGATCTCAACCGTGCCATCAATTAAGTAGATTACATAAGAAGAACGAGCATCATCGCATATCGCAGTACTAATATTTTCCTACGGGAATAAATCTACCCTCATTTATCATACAATTAGATTACATGTACAATTGAACATATGGCTTAGTTAGCAATATTGGTTATGTTTCGGTAAACAAATGGGTTTGCTGGAGCTCTGCCATGATTTTGCCAAATAAATAATTTACTGGCGTTGATTGTATCCACTTTGTTAGGGCAACACAATAATCTGATGTATGGGTATTTGCTGAGAATAACAACGCAGTGTACGAATTACTTAAGTATAGTAAAGAGGGTTAGTTAATGTAGAAGAACCTTAGAATAGAGAGGCATAGTTCACTTATGTTTACTATTTTTCGATGCTCTCAGAGTTAGGTTGACTTTGTTTTGACTATAGTTTATAGAACAACTAGATTGTTCATATGCGTTGACGTTATAACTTATTCCACGAGACCTTATTGCCGGGATGACAATAGCTAATATCACTCAACAGCTCAGCTAAATTGGTTGCGTCCATGAAAGACAAACCAACCTACTGTTTCACCAAAATGATGAAGGACCATATTCAAAATGAAAAAGCAGTAATTTGCGTATCGGGTAACGCGCAGTGTAGGGTTCCGTAGTTGCCCGTCACAATAAGTTCACGGTTTAACTCTAATAACATCTAATACTCGTTGACTTGTAAAGCCAAATTAGTCGTGATAGTTTTTCTTTTAACTTCAGTATTTATACAACTACTTTGAATGTTTTTACATTTTTAAGAGCTATATCCCTGGATCAAAAAGCAGTGTTCCTTCAACATATATTCTTCCACTCCACACTTTGTTGACGTGATTAATATGAATACCCTTACCAAATTACAGCTGTCTAGTAGTAAGAGTCTCTGAGCTGAGCCGCGGACGGACAGACGGACAGAGCGGAACTGTAAAGGTTCCCTGGTTGACTACGGAGCCCTAAAAGTTTTGTACCCATGCTTGACACTTGAAGCCAAAATTTAATGAGTTACTGGTTATGTCCATTACCATTGTACTTTTTTAACATTGCTGTTAGGTACCAGAAGAGATAACACAGAGGTATCTACCCAGGCGAGTGAAGAACATCGATGAATAGACATTAATTGAACTAAGAAGGTGACTGCATAACTATTTCTGTTAAATCTGACATCGTTATCTACAAACCATTATTTGTACAAAAATACATCGTCGAGTGATTCACAACTCTTGCCCTGAAGCTCCCCGCGCCCTTTACAACGAAACGCTTTTTGCGGTTGTTCGCTTAGTGCGATGTTTTCCGAGAAACGAGTATTTGTCGACACTTCGCTCTTGAGCTCCAATTAGCTCGATTTAATTTGAAGATGGTTTTCGTCGAAGAGAATTCATGAAGAGGAAAACCAGTGATTTGAATTGGAAACTATTACATTGAATTTTTATTAATATTTAGACTGAACTCAAAACTAAACTTTAGTGGAAAATTGATTGAATCAACTGTTTCTATTACAAAGTATATTTTTAGTATTTACTAACGTTGTCTATTAGAATTCTTTATTAGTGCATCAAGATTTTGTACACAACTACGGGCCGTCGCGGGACGTCTAGGAGTGAAACATCGAAATTATTTCAACCCCCCACTCAAAAAGAGGGGTGTTATATGTTTGTAGCCAATGTCCGTGGCATCATATATCTCGAACGGGTGGACCGATTTTGATGCGTTTTTTCACGCTTTATGGTATTTTACGGTTCACTTGTATGTAACTATCTATCTAACTATGTATGTAAACAAATCTAGCAAGTTAATTTAAAGCTACTTCTAAACGTCGTAGCGGTTTGAAACTTTGCAATTATATGTAATTATTATTCGGATAACAATAGGCCACGCGAAAATTCGGTCTCAGCCGCGGCATTAGATGGTTCAACAAAAACAAGGAGAATTCAACAAAACTTACGATTACAAATGTTTGGTACATGTAAAGATACAAATTAAGAAACTGAAACTCGAATTTCAGAACTTATCTCATGCTACAAAAGAAACACGTTTACAGAGGAAATATAATCGTGTGAAGAATAAGTGAACTACGGAAACAGATACCATGCAGCGACTTAAACCGTCCAGTCTGCACGAACGCATCCTTCTGTTTGTTCTGAACAATATTTATTTGCTAATTGTTGCTCCTTCTCTTACTGATACGTACATAACATGGTTATGATGTTTGATTGGAGTTAGACGTGCAGTTGCGACGTGGAGAAGCCACAATTGCAACCTTAGCTCTCTCTGATACGTCACTAATTGGGAAGATATTTTGACTAGAATCAATCCCTGGATGTCTCGAGTTCTGTTAGGTTCAGGTTCAACCAATTCGATTTTATTTTATACTGTAATGTGTAATTAAATAATAAGTAATAGTTGAAAAAATAAATAAATTATATATAGTTAAGAATATTTTACGAGTAGGTATTGTGGTTATTTTAAGGCAATAATTCCTTATTGTATAATATTTTGAAGGTTAAAAAAGGATTTTTACAGTTGGTTGTTTTAATAGTTGACCATTTGCAGTTGTATTTTTTCCCATTTATCGTTTTAGACACAAGTATCGCAAAGGTACCAAACGTTTCAGCTAAAATTGTTCCAGAGTGTTAAGATCCCAAATTTCAAAACACCAAACAATAAAACGAGAACAAATGCAAGAAATAACTCAAATGTGTGTTTAGCACAAATTACAGTCGAACAACTGAGAAAAAGTTCTCCACTGCTAAAATAGGACAAGCCTAGAAAAGAAAAATGAACATTTCTCTACGTAGTTAACATTTCTTTCTTCCAAAGAGAAACATTAGGGTGCTGCAAAAAATGGAGCCCATTGTAGTGCGCATAATTATACCATAAGAACTACGATATCTGAACTAACAAGCACGATATATGTACACACACTGTACACGCTCGCTGTATGTACAATCGTAATACATAGAGGTATATAGACGTATATACCTATAGAGTAGCACACACCTGGTAATGTTGACGCCAATCAAATACATATTAGGTATTACGAAATGGGTAATCGTAGATTAATTTGGTGTGCAGCGAGGCAACGCGATGTGGCGCCAAAGTGGTTTCAATTACCTAAAGGAGACTGTCAAGTTCATGAAAAGGACGAATGTTAATCTTACTCATAATTTATAAGCTTTTGACTTCAATCCCTGTCATTTTTAGGGCTCCATACCTCAAAAGGTAAAAAAGCACCCTTATAGGATCACTTTATTGTCCGTCCGCCTGTCTGTCAATACCCTTTTTCTCAGGAACGCGTGGAGCATCAGGTTGAAATTAATATAGAGATAGAATACTCAAGTCTTCTATCCCTTGGATCTGTGAAAAAATTAAACTTATAGGTCAACGCAATAAAAAAGATATAGCTTCATTTTAGACTATTTACTCACAAAATGCAAGAGAACCAAAACCAGGGTACTTCCGGTTGACCTAGAATCCTGAAATTTGACAAGAAGCAAGGTCTTACAGCCCATTAGTACAATCACAGGAATAAATCTAAAAACCAGGATTTTTTGACTATTGCTTCTTCAATCGGACTTATATTTTCGGTAGACCATGATTTGAAGTATATTAATTATTTATATTCTGTACGGAACCCTCGGTGCGCGGGCATACTTAGTTTCTTAAATAAATTTTTCAATTGACTTCTGATTGATTGTTAATATTTTGCAGACGAAGCGACAGAATACTCGTATATCTCCAACAGTATTGACATATGTAGACATAATACCTTTATAAAGTAATCCCGCGTGATCTGATGTGATGACACACTGACCTGTTTCAGAGGTAGGGTACAAAATAATAAACATTTCCCCGAGCGTGGGCTTCAAAGATCGGACCCTGAGATGTCAGATCCAACTGCAGATAAGACAACACGGCTAACTTAATAGAATCTCCTTGTATCCTTTCTCAGTGGGAATGTGTTCCATCTGACTTTGTAAATAAAAGTAGGCTTCCATTACCTTGGTACATTTGAGTACAAAAGTATGTACACTCGAGTACAAAAATATGTATCCACTTTTGAACCATGTCAAATTCACTCTTGCTTGTTTCTAGGTTGTATGTTGAAGGAAATGTCAGTTAAAGGTGAATGTGACATGGTTCAAAAGTGGGTACATAATTTTGTACTCGAGTGTACACATTTTTTCACCTGCTAGGAACAATCAAGGGTGAATGTGCCATGGTACAAAAAGTACAACATGTCCTAGTGGTTAATGACTAAATACAGGACAGGTAAAAACCAGAACAGCTGTAGCTGTCAAAGAACCATGCTCATCTAATGGTTACCATTTTTAATGATGGAGTTTTTTTTTTAACTTTAATTAGTTTTTTTTCTTCATATTTAGTTTTTATAGGAGGCAAATTATTTAATTTTAAACAAACACAAATATTGTACTAGTGACAGTCAAATACGCAACTAATATTATTCTGTACGCAAGAACGTCCTTTTGGCAGACGGAGGGCGGCGTCAATTTTAAGAATTCAAAATATCCACTCCCTTACGTGCTCTCAGTGGGGTCTTTCATTTCCGGTGGACTTGACTCGGAATCCGTGAACAACCCTTTAATATTGATAAGACTGAACCCTATCTACATAGACACCTATTTGCCATAAATAGAACAGAAAGTTTAATTTCTACGCCAAGGGATCCGTATTTTAATTTAACTCATTCTAGTTCATCTCAAATCGCTGCTTATAATCGGGGCAATTCAACTTTTTGCCTATTTTCCAGGTCATTACAAAGATATGAGTTTCCTTTTTTTAGATGATTTTAGCGCATTGAGACGTGTGGTCTCAGTTTTAAATAGGACCATCTCATGTCATTTGGGATTTGGTAAAAGGCAACCAAGAAAAAAATAAATCACTAACTTTTTTGTTTTTCAATTCAATTAGCTCTACGCCCCGGATTTCAGTGTGTATAAATATTGTAGTAGATCGCATTGTTTTCAGGATTATTTCCAATTCCGAGATACCTCGATATTTTTGTAAATCATATTATTTTTACCAATATGATTATTGTTCCTATCTCATCGTTCCCAAAGTAACTACTTATGACTGGCAACCCTGAGTTTGGTTGTCGATTGAGTGACGCGGCCTATATCTGCTAGCTTTAATATTGAAGGAGCCTTGAATCTCTGATACCTCCCAGTTTCCGATCTGTTCTTGACGTTCTAGAAACTTAGTTGAATGATTACCTGGAGGTCGGATTAATTTAATATTAAATCAAGGTTTTCAATTGAAGTGGATTTGAAAATCGAATGTCTAATAATTATGTCTGAAATGTTGCAAGCTGATTAAACTTGTAATCAACTTAGGTTTAAATTATCGGCCCAATGGTAATGTTTATAATCAGTTTCTATTGCCAACACAAAAATGTATTTATTTAGCGTACAGGCCGTGGTAGCTCACTTGGATAGTCAGTCCTTGAAACAATCGAGGTCTGGGTTCAATCCTGGCTCGTACCAATAAGTTGCAATTAGCCATTAGGAATTTATGTATAAAAATCATTACCATTGGCTGTTCGGTGAAGAAAAACATCGTGAGGAAACCTGCACACTCCTGAGAAGAAATTCCAAAGATGTGTGTGAAGTATACCAATCCGCACTGCGCTCTTATAGACCCTGGGCCCTGGTAGACTATGGGCAATACACTTTCTTTAGGAGAGTAGGCCAGAGCCCCTGTCGTGGGTACATATAGGCTATATATAAGCTGTTGATGATGGTGAAAATTTAGCGTACACATATATACATCAGAATATCAAGAGGCCGTGTTCCAATGAACACGTATGAAGGAAGTACACGTCAGACATTTTGTTATACACATTATACATACCTTGTATACACACATAGTACAACAAAATTACACAAACAGTCTGACACTCGGCCGTCAATATGCAGCGCACATCAACGTCAGATCGATGTGTGTATTATTGTTAACCTCACGCATTATTTAACGAGGTTCCATCCATTTATTCTTTACAAATTCCTGCGTACGGTATTATAGACTTACAAGGGAACAAAAAAAATTCTTTTGTGCGCTAACTAATAGTTCAAATTCTAATGTTTTGAGTTATATCCTGTTTGACTTTTTTAGACTTCGTTAGTGTTATTACGTCGGGGATTGTTCTCCAAACAAATAACTCAATAAATGAATGATATACAATTTTGAGAATGTATTTACAAATACACTTATAACATAATCTTGACACAAGGAAAATGTATAAAAGATCATACATAATAAACAAGAATTGATACACTTTGAATTTATTTTACAAAACAAAACGTAATTAAAAGCGTTTTCTTAATAAAACCAAAAGCAACTCAGTTACTACGTAATGACTGCGAGGCTTTGCTAGCACTAAATTAACACTGAGTTGAGGCTGCCAGTGCCGACCCAACCGAACTGATTTCTGTTGGAAACTTGGCTAAAAGAGTTCACTGCTAAAGCCGAAATTGGGTCAGTTCTTGTTCGGAATTTTTGTGGCAACAAAGCTCATCGTTCAACTTCGTAAAATATTTAACAAATTGCTTCTGTAATAATCTTGATAATAAGCACTTTATGGTTTGCTTTAGTTTTAGTATTTTAATGATTTGGAAATTATTTATTTCGTAACTCCTGATGTATTTTCAGTTAACGCGTTCAAAATGAACTAGAACCGACTTCAACTGCCCTAAAAGTCTACTTTTATTAAACCAAATTTAAGATGTATATCGTTTCCTCATGAATGCCATTCTTAGAAATAGACAAAATACAATGGGGTAACACGGGAAGCACCAGGTCACAAATAAATACTTAATATAAAATAAATAAATAAAAAATAATCATCCAAATCAGTTCACCATATCAGTTTATATCACGCAAAATAGACGCATCATCTGACGTCGAGTTGCGGAAACCTGCCCCGATAACGAATACGAAGTTCACCCAGTCAAAAGTTATGAGACTACAAACATGTAACTGACTCTCTGTTGCAACGTGAAGGAAAGACAAACAAACTAACTTACTTATGTGGTATGTAGTGTAGTGTAGTTACAGGCTTCGACTTAAAATCCAGAGATCCCGGGTTCGAATCCCAGTGGGGTAGCTATCAGTACCAGATTTTGTTGATGGTAGAACATTTTCTGTCCGCTGGCTAGCTACTATACCATGTTACCAATGTCTGCCGCCTAAAGACTCAGTCAATAGCACTGTTGTGTCCCGGTGTAAAGAGTAGAAGAGTCAGCGCCTCGTTAGGATGAGGCTTCTGGGTGCGCTTCCTTACCATCAGGTGCGATTAAGGCCAATCTTCTTCAATCTTAAAAAAAAACTTAAAAAAAATTATTCACAAAAGTTCTATAGCCAACTTTTCAGTCGGCACTGTAATCTGAAGAAAGAAAGAATAATTACTGTAGTTCGGCCTACTACCACCGCCGCTGTACTATAGCCCGATCCATCGAAGCTATCTGACTGGTTGAGTGATCAATCTGTGGCTCCATGGGATAAGATTAGGTTTGCTGCACGCGATGAGCGTTGTGTTAGGTCAGGCGATGGTAATTTCAGTAGATTTCCGTGTGACCAAATCCTATTATAGATCGAACATTTTTATTTCTAAAAAGCGCTTTTCACGGGGAAGTTTGATCGGCCGTGTGATGTGTAAAAATATAGCTCTGAGAACTGGTTTATTAGTATAGTTTGATGATTGGGAAAATATTCAAGAATTGAAATGATATGTACTGATTGATGAACTGATTGATTTTTTGGCCGTACTATAATACTGGACGGTAAGGCCGCTGGATGACAAGCGTGCCCATATCGAAGCCTCAATCTAATGAGTTGCTGGCTCTGCTAGCCTTCATACTGGAACACAAGAGTGTTCTACAGAGTCATTTGGGGATAGACTTAGGTAACATGGTGGTACCTAGATATTGCTTTTTAATTGCGCGCAGGCGTTTTTTGTAGTAATGTTTTGAGCGTATAAAAGTTAATAGTACAATACATTAATGATATGTGGAAAGGATTTTTGAAAGGTAACCCGGTGGGAATCGGCTTGTATGGACACTTCGCCACTGGTACCTAGACAGGCAGAAATAGAAAATGCCCTACAGTATTCGCACACTATGTTTGCCCCCCTGAAGTTAGCTACAAAAGACTGCAAAGTATCAATTATTAAAATATAAATGGGTGGCAATGCAAAAGAAATGTCCTAGTGTTGTATGTTATCTAGGGATAGTTATTATAGAAAATAATACACACAGATTCTGACTGTACGTGTGCGGAATTGCGGAGAGCTAACTTCAGAGGGGCAAAGCGTGCGATTACTGTACTACCAAGTATCGATAGGTACCCCCACCGGGAATCGAATTCAAGACCTCTGCATTGTAAGTCCAAGCATGTAGCCATTAGGCCACGGAGACGGTTTTATAATATACTAGATAATCTTAAATTTACGTGTGTGTAGTGAACGGCGACCAAGGAAAGACTATTCAGGTTTTGAGTAGCAGCAAAAGGTTAAAATTGACTTTATTTTATTTACTAACAAAAATTATGGATTTTATGTGGATTTTGTCTGATACAAATGAATAATAATAATTTACCTACGTAAATACAAGCTCTTACTGCGATCATATTACAAGGGCAAAACCCCTCATGGAGAGTTTGTTGTAGAGATCTTTGAAGGTAGTTCATGTTTAACAGTAGACGATTATGATGATAATCGAAATTTATTCTTGAAAATTTATATTTAGGTTTCTGACTCTTTGATTCTAGAAAGCACTTGGACACACATAGCAAAATAATAAGTCTGTGTGAGCATAGTTACTTACGTTTATCCAAAGGATACAAAAGACCAATTATTACTCGCAGTTGTTAGACTATCCTTCTAATATTATAAGTGTGAAAGTTTGGATGTTTGGATGTTTGTGACGCTTTCACGGAAAAACTACTGAATGGATTTGAATGAAACTTTACAATAATATAGCTTATACATTAGAATAACATATATGCTATAATTTATAAAGACATATTGTGTAAATTGTACAAAATCACACTTATAATATTAGTGGGATTACATGGGCAATTTGGGCATAACAAAAACGCGTTGCCTAGCAACCGACCATAGAATATGTAATTCGTATATACAAACTTTCGCGTTTATAATATTAGTGTGAAGACTATTTGAATGTACTACGTCAGATATTGAAATTTCTTTTGTTTCTTTAAACTATTAGCCTACGTAAGAGAATAAACACTATTTTGTACCTTATGCTGGAAATGGAGATATATGCCATCTATGCCTATCGAACAAGTAGAATAAATCCTGAAGTACACGCGGACAAAGTCGCGGGCGGAAGCTAGTCTTGAATAAAAACAGAACAAAAGACATTTAAGAATGAGAGACTATCAAAGTTTGAGGACAAAGTTAAATTAAAAGGATTATTCAGCAAAACTTCGCAATGTTTATAATTTTTCTGGTGAAAATATTTTTTAAATTAGTTAGGTTTAGAAGTTATAAAATTGAACCTTAATATTCGCCAGTAAGTATGAATGTCACAATCCCGACAGATTTAACCTTTTCTACATGAAATTTTGGTATAAAGTTTCAATATCGGATATTTAGTCTGCTATTACAGTACCAAATGTCTCGGGATCAGTTGATGTGGCATAGCATGAAGGAGGCCTATGTCCAGCAATGGACGTTTTCTGGCTGATTATGCTGATGCCAATACCTAATCACGTACAACAAACAATCTACAAAAATTCTCTCTTGAATATTTTAAGAAATTTCTACTGGGGTTAAACTTTGCCTTCTTTAAATATTAGTGTGTGTACAGTATTTGTCCTGGGTATCATGAATTATCAAATAAAAATGTATAAGTCAATACTAATTCCCTTTCTATTGATCCGTTAACCAAATGTTTAACAATAGCACTAATAAACCCATCAAGAATTATTTTGAAGAAACATTTCCAGCTTCGTGTTAAACTAGAGATTTAAATTAGATCCGGCAGAAAAGAGCCGTTAAGAAAGAGACTTCCTAGCAAAGCAATTACTGGTTAATGCAATTTCCAGCTTTATGTCCCTATAGCCTGCTATTTGCAATTTAAAGCTAATAAGGTTTATGTCTTGCTATCTTGAGAAATCAGAGTTGCAGGAGGTTTTATTTACTATTTCAGACGATTATGTAAATTGCTAACTCATGATGATATACATATATGGCGATAAAAATTGTTTTAATTCATAAATAGTATTATAATGTGTTTTTTTAACTTCGAATGGTGTGCAAAATTGTTACGGAGTTACTTTTTTAAGCGATATTGATACAGTATTATTTGAAAAATTATAATGCTGGAGTCTCAAAAATTGTTTGCGTTCTTTTCATGCATCAAACATTTTAAAAATAAACATTATCAGACTTTTGGGCCCCATGTCACATTGTCAACTCACATTTTGTGTGCACTGGCATTACAATACTCTTGTGTAGTTAATTAAAACCATCCATTGAGATCTATTCAAATTTACGCAATCATGTAACATATTACATTTTTGGCTTTTAATATATACCCTATCCTATCCATCCATCTATCCATGAGTAGAGCTATCCTAAAGTGTATACTTTCCCAACCTATTTAAATAAGATTTTTCACTAACTCACGACATACATACCCTCACACACACACACACACACACACACACTTTATTGTTCCTGTCCTGTTTCCTTCTATTAAATTAGTAATATGAGTAGATGAAACAGAAATATTTATTAATTATAATTTATTAACATTAACTAGTTATAATAATTGAATGAAAATGTAAAATTAAAAGGTAATGATAATGTATTTGAAGTAATACCAGGAAGAGCAGGGCCTCCTAACACAAGTCATCAGTACTTAAGAGGAGGTCCTGAAAGTATTGTATAAATTATTATCCTATTAAGAAAAATAAACTATTTTATTATTATTATTACCCTGCATAAGCAATCAAAAATTATTTTCAATACAAAATTCTTCAACAAAACATAACCTCAACAGTACATTTCACTTCGGAATCCTATAAGAAACGGATTTGCACTCTGTTTACACTCTGCATTTACTCACAATCCTGAATATTAATGAGCACATCTTTTCTTTACATTTAAATGTGGGATCAACATTATAAATTTCTCTCATAAAGCATTTCAAACGAGCCTTTCAAAAGGGACAATCGGAGGCCCTTTTCTTGCAAAAAAAAACGAAAGTAAAGCCACGGCATTAACGCAAGTCTTGACCTTTTCCATTGTTTATCTCGGGCAGAAGCTCAGATGATTCATGTCGGATTCGCTTTTCTGAGATTTTTTCGTTAGCCAATGTGCACTCGATAAATCAAACATCAACAATTGCTGCGGTGATGTAAATTGCTACGGAAAAACTGCGCCTGACCTTGATATGGTGTCTGGTATAGAGAAGTTGTATGTATACGTGAGTATATAATATAGATAGATATACTTCGCTTACGTATATGTAAACAATGCATATTGGGATATCTGAACCGAACAACGTAGCGCTCGCTCCGCTCGTTCAACTAAGATAATTTTGTTAGGTTTTCGTCGGGTTTTGGGTAGGTTGTGGTTAGGTTTTTGTTATGTTAGCCCCTTTAAACTTTGAATGTCTCTAGCTTTCTATTATTTCTATATTGAACACCCAATAGCGTTGCGTTGAGCGCTCGGGTCGGATGTCACAAGGCAACAGGATCGCAGTATATCGCTTTGACACTGAACTATTCATTGATGTACTAGAGAAAATACTTCCGATATTTAGCTGCCTCCACAGGCTAGTGGTCCTACTGTCCTAAGGTGAGTCCTAAGACTGATGGCCTAATAAACAAGCTCAGTCACTCAGCGAGCTATGGAACGAGATACGCTCGGAATTTCTCTACGTGATACCGGAATTAGGAAATCTGTAGACGAACTAAGGTCACCGACACAACTCGACGAGGCAATGGGCAGGCGACATCGCGCGAAGAACGGATAGCCGATGGGGAGTTAAAGCTCTCGAGTGGGTACCACGTACCGGGTAACGAGTACCGGGCCGTACCCCTTCTAGATGGACCCACTACCTAATAAAGGTAGCGGGAGTCACTGGATGCAATTGGCTCGGTCCAGTCATTGTGGATCTTGGAGGAGGCGTCCAGCAATGGAGGTTCCCCGGCTGATGATGATGATAGCCTAGTGACTGATGATGATGATGATAGCAAAGTCAGACTCCTGATGACCTCCGTAAGGTCGCGGGTTCGATTCTCAGAGCGGGGTATGTCTGATACTCGGTTTTGGTGATGGTAGGTAATTTTCTGTATCTGTCTTTGTCACTCTCTCATTCAAAATCACTACTGTATGCGTGAAACAAACATAACTCCTCAGTCGAAACTTAAAATAATTCCTCCTCATTGTCTTTACATTGAGATCAATTAAAGATAAAGCTGGAAGCAAAACCTTGAAGATTGTTTTCCTCGAAAATTGGACAATGAGCTCGTTCATCCATCATATTGAAAGAGGGTGGATTTCCTTTTAAAACTTTTGTTTTTCGCGGAACTTTACAAGAGTTCTTTCGACACTTTCATAAAAGCACAAAGAAAGGTTCACCATCACCAAGCCAATGGATTCATTTGTGCCTTCTAAGAAGATAGTATCAATCGTTAACCTATCTAGACTTCTGTTGATATAAACCAATGAACAGACATTATCAGCGGAAATGGGACTCAAGACGTTTTTACGCATTTGTTTTTAAAGTTTTATATTCGATTACGATAAATAAATGTGAATTCGAAAAAAAACGTTTGGAAACACAATCGTTGTAGTCGTTTTATTACGTGATGTAATACATGCCGTAAGTATTTTGTTATACGCTTCCATTATATGAATCTGGCGTTAATTTAGACAGCTGTCGAAATATTTTTTAATATCAGATGCATCCACAGGATCTGCCATGATCAAGCTTGGCAAACGGATCGGTGATCGCAGTAAGCTTTCATTGGAACACTGTGACACTGTGTCTGCTGGTAGTCTCCTGGTGTTGTCCCTTATTCGCCTTGTACAACACCGATGAATATACAGAGTGGAGCTATTTTGAACCCAAACACATTGAACTGGTCATCATTATCAGCCGGGAAAGATCCAATGTTGAACATAAGCTTTCTTCATGATACGCCACAATCAACGGCCCCAATCCGCGCAGTCGTCGACCCGTCTACCGTCACCATTTGAGAACTCTCGTACAGAAACATCGTCTAGTGCTTACATACATTTGTAAATACGCAGTTTTTCTTAGTCAATATATATTATAGTATATCATCATATACAGCCTGCGACAGTCCACTCCTAGACATAGGCCTCTCCAAGAGTGAGCTACTCAATTCGGCCCTCTACTCTTAGCATCCATTGACATATTTATATATTGTGTTTTTTAAATGATGGGATCTCGCCCGTGTGTCCCACTCGTACTACAAATAGCACACATGTTCTAGACCTCCATCTCTAGGCACGGTTGCCTCGTTGTATATCGCGGCTGATTCTTTGTGAGAGGTAGCTGCCTGCCCTCTGGTCTCCGGTCGACTCAATGACGCGCAACGAAAGTTTTTTCGTTGTTGAAAAGTCGCGGCGCCTCCCGGACCCCAAGGACCAAAGGTCTCGACCCCGAAAGGCATAAATTTGTACCCGTAGCCCAGGGTCGTATACTTTTTTACTTTACTTAATCTAATCTAATTTTGTAATTATCTTTAATATGTAAAATAAAATTTTAATGGTCTCCACGATACACGCTGAGTGTGGTGGCCGCAGTCTATCTGCATGAAATGTGTTATAATGATACTAACTTGGACTTTGAGACGCAATTTGTACGAGTATTAAGTGAGTATTCATAAGACCGTAAACCGTGTTTCATTTAGCGCACCTAGTGAACCACATAATTAGCCGGTGCCCCAGATTTGAGCACTTACAGGTACGCCAACAGCAATATGCAATCCCAAACAGATGTCCGTACGGATGCCAGTTACAGAACTGCAACTGCCCATTAGTGCACCATCTCTGCGTATCGGCACCACGCCAAACGAAGCTTTGCGAACTTAATCGTAGTAAAATTTTAGTATAATTTGCTTGCCCAAATGGAGTACGTAAACGAGCTTTAGCCAGCTTCAAATAAGCTTTCTTCTTTTGCCAGAAAACTAATGGGTATTATTACGACGAAACAAACTTTAAAGTACCAAATGAGCTTTTTGTTGATTAGTATTTCGTGTGTATATTTGAATAGGTTTTATTAATCAAACAAAACTTTAGGTAACAATATGAAATAAAGATAAAGAGACATGTGTTCTTTTTTTTTAATTGACAAGTTGAAGGTTAGGTTTCTTAAAACCCCGAAAAATCGCAATTCCCTTTTTTCTTTTTTTTATTATAGCCGCCATGGTAATACAAATTCTGTAAAAATTGCATTACTTATTAAAGTTTAAAAGATATGTCCCTATGACAGACGGACGGACGGAAAGTGGACGATGGCCCCTGTACATGTGTTGTACCCTAAAAATTGTGGTTTTTAGTGATATTTGGTTTTTGTGAAGAAAAAACTTGTATATAGATTTTTTAACAGATAATTTTGCATTTTTATACATATTTTAGTACCAATTATAACTGGTAGCTGTTTTGCTATTCTAAAGGTAATAACTATTGTAAGTAGGCGCCACTGACTTAAATTAGTTTATTCCAACTAGACAGAAGCAGTAGTAAAATTAATTGCTTTTGCTTTATGGAGCTTTCTCGGGCTGGTATAGTAATATGACGTAATAAAACAGTCAATGTTAGGCTTATGTAAATAATAGGTACTATTAAAATGCTAACAGAAAATAACGTTTTATATAAGTTTACGATGTAAAATGAAGTGAAATATAGTTAAATTAGCATTTCAAATTTTTCTTTTACAATGCACTTACACTTTTCATACAAATGATGCAAGGAAAAGCACGTAAAAAGTTGAGAGCAAATTAATTCTACGTAAGCATTTCGTTCACGACTGTCCATTTTATTACAGAAATGAGTCGGCACTTCCTATTAAGATGGAACCAACTTTACAGAATGAAGAACTTTACGTTGAAGTAGTAGACTTCAGTTGCGGGTTAGATTCTTAACATCACTGGATTGTCATATATTATTATTTTTTGCAAAGAGAATTAATTTATTCCGCTCGTTTCTCTATCAGGCTACCAATATTTTGAAGGACGGTTGAAGGTATTTTTTATTGGTTCCATTCCATTGGCTCTCAACAACAAGTTTTCCCAATCATTGAGGGGCATCATGTTCCTTACCGCGGAAGAATATTTGAGATGCTAAAGCCACTCACACAATTTGATATTATCTAGAACTGAAGGAAATTTAAAAGCTTTCTTGTTGGATCAAGGACTCTTGTAAAATAAAAGATTGAATAGTAACTTGTTATGTTAATCTCATTAATATCGTCAGCCTTTTCCGGGATCCTTTCAAAGCGTACAAATACAAACTCGTTTTAAAACAATCAACGTATATTTTCCTTAATGCGGATAAAAAGCTTTTGTACACTTGAGTACAAAAATATGTACGAAACACCTTTCCTGTTATTATGGAGCGTGGGGAAAACGTCACTCAAGGCGAATGTTATATGGTAAAAAAGTCAACACATAATTTTGTGACAGAGTGTACCATGTCACATTCGCCCTTACAGTTGGTAACCAGTGTAAAACCAGTCAAAAATAAATAGAAGCTTTAAGTATCATCAGCCGGGAAACATCCACTGCTAGACATAGGCCTCCTCCATGGTATGCCATTCGAGCGATGTGGTCTGCCCTTTCCCACTTCAGCTCACTAACTCGTCGAGCTGTCGTGAGCTGTGTCGGCTTAAAACATATAATAATAATAATCATCATCAACAGCCTATATATGTCCCCACTGGAGGGGCTCAGACCTACTCTCTTACAGAGAGTGTATGGGCCATAGTCCACCACGCGGGCCCAGTGCGGATCGGCGGACTTCACATGCCTGTTCAAGACATGCAGGTTTCCTCACGATGTTTTCCTTCACCGTTAAGCAATCGGATAATGTACTTGAATTGAAAAACAACTCATAGGTACACGGCTGGATTTGAACCCGGTACCCTCAGATTGAGAGTCCGCGCCTTATCCACTACGCCACCGACGCTTCTCTAATAATAATAAAAGCTTTTAAAAAGTAATTCATACACACGTCTATGAAAATGTGATAAAGTGCAGTTTAATGATATTAATACATGGATAGTTAAATAATAAATACATGATTAATGAAAAGAAGCTCCTATACTATTCCCTAGCCTCTCCACTGTTTATCGTACCTGCTGTCGGCTCCCAAGAGTTCATTGAAACAACAGTCACGGCATTCCCGTGACGAGTCCGTATCGATCTGGCTTATTTTTTCATTCAAACAAAGGGAGCCACTCGGTCATTCATCAAAGCCGGCTAATACTCGATGAAAACGTCTGATGTGCTGCTAACAAAGAAGTCGGAATTGAGCCACAATCGCGATACAATGGACACGTAACGTGAAAAACGTGGAACACGAATATCTTTTGCGCTGTGTTTTGAAACTAGAAATAGAATATTACGGTTGTTGTAAATTTTCCAGCTTTAAAGTTTCTTATTCATTTACAGTATAATACTACATATACTAACCGTGTGATTCCAGCTCTAGTATACGATCACGACGCCTTCCCTTGGGTGTCGTTTTGTGAATGTGTAAGTGATTATTTATTTTCTAACGTCATGTTTCTGTGATCCGCGGTGGTTCGGGTTAACCTCCACAAGTAATGTACACACACATTTTTCTGATCTACTGAAGAATCCCCTTTTATCAGCGTCCATCTAAACCGACTTCAAAAAAGGTGGAGGTTCTCAATTCGACGCGTATTTTTTGTATGTGTGTTACGCGATAACTCCGCAAATAGTGAATCGATTTTAATAATTCTTTTTTGTTTTGTAGAGCATACTTCAGATTTGGTCCCATATAAATTTTATTGAAATTGATTGATCGCTCTTTGAGGAAATCAACAAACAAAAAAATTTTTTAAGGCAATTGAAGTCAGTTTTTAGTTCTTTTTGAACGCGTTAATTAATCATTCATTATGGTACGTAAACAATGACTAAAGACTAGAATGACTCTAGTTTATCGTGGGTATCCTAAAATTTAAGACTATCACCTATTATTTGAGTTGGTCTAAATTTTAAGTAACTATTCTCTATTTCATTTGCTTCAGTATGAATCTACATAACTCATGCCGAGACGGAAGATCCCTTTACTATAGATAAAAACGGCAATAAAATTTCATTTACTACCATATTGCGGTCTGATACGCACCTACTTCAACGTGACTTGAGTTCCCCGCATCTATTTCTGATTTCACGGCTACGCCTAACCACTCATTGATACAACATACATTTATAAACATTACACGCAGTGCGGTGGAATGCACCGTTTGATCACGTGTCTTCAGAATTTTCATCCTGTTCTTACTCGTATGATTATCACAGTTTTAGCTTCTAATGTAAAATACCTCATTATACATGTCAATTAAAATTTCGTAATAGCTTTAGGGGTCACAATTGAAAATTTCAATAAAGTCAAAGATATTTTGGGCGTGAATCTTATATGCTATAATGTATTGTGGCCTCATGTCGAAAACTTTCACTAAATGAAAGCTTCTTATGTTTTGTTTTACCATTAAGAGTTGTCTGTTAATTCCATCCAACTACCGAAGTAAAGTTAAAAGCTTTTTCAGAACAACGGCCCATATATCTATCGATTTATTTATTTTTCAAATTCGGACCTAAAATAATATTCGAAATTTCTGTCTTCAGTTGACTTTGAATAAATAATTGATATAATTCTACCTTTAAATCTTGATGTGACATTGAAACCTGGTATAAAACAGTGAGTACGTAGTACCAAACCAAAGTACAAAGATACCAAAGTAGATGACGAACAAATTTAAAACCAGAAACCACTTGAAACTCTTGAGCGAATTTCTGAGAATAAAAAACCAGACACCCATAAAGCCGAGAATGCTGAGAACAATATTAAAACAATCGTTAAGCGTAAAGAGCATGAGTCGTGTAGCCAGCACCCTGAATCATATAACGATAAAAATGTAATGGAAGCTGACGAGTTTCCAGCCCGCAAAAGACACGCAACACCGCAAGCTTCAGTTCGACCAGTCCTCTAGCACCGCGATGTAAACACAACCTAACAATGCCCAGATGATGGACAGCGAAAATAGAACGTAAGGTAAACAGTTGCGGACAAAGCGATCGCAACGATCTCGGCACGGTGAGACTAACCAACATCTTTAGATATCCTGTACTGCATGTACAGCCGCGTCATACTACACTATGCTCGTGACGTCATTAGCATCGTCATGTTGATACTGGATGTGGAAAATGAACTTTGTATTTTTGGTGAGGTTGGCACATTATTTATTTTTGATAGTGATGGTTTTGTTTGTTTCTAAAAAAGCTTCTTGGTTCGCTTGGTGTTCTTTTTTACTGGTTTTCCGATAATAATGAAATTATTGATGCGTGTTTAGCTATCGCAGTACTATTGGTTGTCTATAAATCATTACTTTTGCTGATGACATTCCGAAAGCGTTGTTTAACATAAATTATTTCGGTTTATTAGTCATTTTTCTAAGGAATGTCATTAATGAAACATAATCACACATCCTATACATAAATGAAACAATCGGGATTTTTTAAAAGATTTTCTTATTGTTTCTTACTATTTATTTTCTTTCTTTTATTCTTGAACTTTTAGTATTGCTACACGTACAGAATAATCGTCATTAGCCTATTTGGTTGTTGGATCTGACTTTTATCCGATTTACACCAATAGTTCAATTTAATGACCAAGAACTATAAAAACGTAACCATACCATTACAGTACAGACATCTACAAAGATGCTAGTATTCTCCAGGTTCCTACATTAAAATATTTGTAATTAGGTGGAATGTGAATAAGTAGTGAATGGAGAATTTAAGTACATTTAATCACCGACAACCAGAAGAGGATCAAATTGAAACTTTCCAGATTATTCCACTCGGAAAATTGTTTTCAATTCAAACAATATCGCGAACGTGGGACGAGGTTTGTTTGCTCAACTCCTAACAACTCGTGTCGTCTAAACTCAAACAAAATCCGAGTCTCATAAAAATTAACGAAGCATCAAGCATTCGTTGTGGTCACGCACGCTCCTCGTCTATTTTATGGCCTCGTACCGAGGTATAGTACCGAACCGAAATTATGTTTTATGTACATGTGTGAAAGTGTGTCTAACGGCATATTCGATGATATGTTATTGTATATTCCCTTTGATCGATACCTCGCTTGAAACAGAGCAGCAAAAAATTAAGTACAAAGCCCGAAATGGCAGCTGAAAATGTTTTCCTTTATCTGACATTGGGGCGGAATCATCAGCTTCCTCGCCTTAAATCACACTGTGAGCGCGATCGGTACCACATGTTTTATTCTTCCACTCATCTGTCATGTAAATACTATCAGAAAACTTTACAAAATACTTTGTTAGGTACTTAGTTTCCTACATTATGCAATTTTTGTAGAAGTTTTGTCAAAAATGGTCCTATATGTGAAAAGTTAAGTTTAAAGTAAAGTAAAAGTCGCATGGAATCCAAATAACTAATTTTTTCGTTCGGTTTAGTTTTGAAGTAAGCTGAAAATTGAATTGCATTTGGAGCTCAACTATAACTGTGCCATTGGGGCAGTAAAAAATTTGCATATCTGTGTAGGTGCTTTATGTGTATCGACGTAAGGTATCTCACTGTAATTAGGTACTTAAAGTCCTTTCCTGTTTGTAATGAGGGCCCGCCGATTTATCTTGTGCACCGACCGGCCCGCCCCGGCCATGCCGCCATTAATCATAGCTGTGACATCGGTTACAGCGTCAACATTAACATGTTACAATATGTGGATCAATTGTATGTATTAATACGTATTAGTAAAATCAACTATTTAAAAAGTATATAGTAAAACACCTCATTCTTTTTTATTGAAGAGGATATGTCTCAGTTTTGGTCTGTCTGGGTAGAATTCCCACTATTTGATTTTATTAAGATTTGCATATAGTATATTTTACAAGACTTTGCGGGCAAATATATTTCTGCAACTATACAGAGCCAGTTATGTTATTCGATATTATACACTTACAAAATTACTTCTCCACAGGATACGAACAAAAATAATGAAATGGACAAGCAATTATTATTACTTTTGAAGAAACTACTAGTGTTTAACTAGTCTAATGATTTATTTAAGTTACCAACTAAATATAATTTGGAACTTAGCCCAAATAATAATGTATACTCAGACGCCAAACAAACAAGAATCATTTATTTGGTAAACAAAGAAAAATATCCTGTTGTATCCCCATAAGAATTCTGTTTCGATAATAAAAAGTACACCAAGAAAGTTTTCTATTTCGGGATTAAGCGAAGGGGAAACTATAGCGAAATAATTGTTATTGTCCAAAAACTTCGTGGAAATTGGAAAAGTAATATTAAGTAAGCCATGTAGAAAAATACCCATCAACGGTCTGCAAACGATCCGCGTTGTACAGAAATATCGACGTTTCAGCTATGAAAATAAACGGACCAGCAACTTTTTCGAAAAACATTATTACGCCCAACAAATTATTGTTTATTTTAGATTCGGAGCGGAAATTAACAAACTATACTAGTCCTTGGATTCGTAAAAAAAATTCTTTACTCAGGTTCGAATTTTGTGTGTTGTTTTCATTTGAACACTTGTATATTTTGATAATAGACCTTTTATCATCAAATTCGTAATATGCGGTAATAAGTAACCAGATGAGCATAAGAATTACTCTGCTAGAAAATAATACACTTATCATTACAAAACATGATGTAGATTGGATGTTTCAATTGAGGCCCATTGCGTACTTATCAAATATAGATATTGACGCGTACGTTTGTAATGTTAGAAAATTACTAATTACGCTCATAGGTATAATTACGTTTCGATTAAGGCGTGTTATTGAGTTAGCTTCGCCAATTATGGTAATTAAACATCACTCCCAGCAGAGTTCTAAGTAGATATAAATAGAGAGAACTGCCTCACCTAGAACCAAGGTATGATGATCATAGTCTAGTATGTGATCGTAATGTGTCTAGATAGCTGTGTAAAGTGGTGGTTCATGGTTAAGACTATTTCAAATGTTTGTTATACTGGTTTTGTGTGGTGAGTATGTGTTTAAAGTATGTGTTGGAGCTCAACGTTTAGGTTGGTCGTCCTCTCATCGGCTCGTGCCGGATGACATCACAACGCATGATGCGTAGTTGTGTTGATTGTCATACCTCGGACTTTTTTTTTATGAAGATGTAATTAATGTAAAGATAATGTGTAAGACGTCGTCGTCTCTATCAAAGTATAATTTACCTTTTGTTTTGAAAGATAATGTGTAAGACGTCGTCGTCTCTATCAAAGTATAATTTGCCTTTTGTTTCGTGTTGCGAATCCCCGACATTACAATTTGCCTATTTGAGAACCCCCATATTTTTTGTGAGATGCATCACAATCCCCCACATTACAATTTGCCTATTTGAGAACCCCCATTGGCATTTTGCCTATTTGAGAACCCCCATATTTTGTGTGAGATGCGCGTGCGTCACTGAGATGGGAAGTTGCGTGGGAGTAGAGCGAATGATAAGTGCACCAATGTAGGTCTAAAAATTGCAATATGTAATTTTCTTTGTTGTCTGACTAGTTTTATCTAGGGTACAGGGTGCACAGAGGATGTATGCGCATGTGTGTATTTGCAAAGGAAACTGTGATAATAAATGCACTATAAATTGCAAAAATGCATCGATGCATTTCATACTGCATAGTTGAATATTGTAGCGAGCGGTTGAGTGAACAAGATAAGCAATCAACAAACAATGTTTATTTCAAAGTTTTTATCTTTTACCATTGTGTTGTTCCTGCGAGCTGTGGGGGAGGATAGTAACATCGAAGTTGGCGGTGCTAATAATGAAACGACATTGACATCAAGGGTAAGAATGGATTCTTTTAGAGAAGACTATTTTTCATTATTGTGCGCTGATAAAGAGTGGGGCATAAAAAGGATGATGATTGTTGAAGACAATTCAACGTCACCCCCACCAGTGTCTTCATCTTGGCATGTGAAGTTTTATTTGGCGAAAAAGGACAGTAGAGTTCCTACAAAAGTGATCAATGTTTATCAGAATCAAGAGAAGATCTTACCTATTTGTAAATATAAAGACATGGCGGTTCTTAAGATGGAAATTGTGAAGGAAATTGTGGAGAAACCACATAATCTTGATTCTCGTGCAAAACGTGAGGTAAATATTCAACAAACATGGTCACAAGATCGTTACTATCAATTTGTGAAAGATGATGCTGGTGTTGAATTTAGCGTACGCGTGGATAAAGCGTTATTACCTAAATTGGAGAAGAAAGACACTGCTACCACCGCCACAACAACAATAACATCATCGCGTACTATCGCAGCTGACTCCAACCTATCCAGAGAAAACCCTTTTCTGACTACTAAGACTTATGGCGATCCTGATGATGATAATGTCATAACAACCACTGAGATACCTTTGTCGACCGAGTGTCTTCAATATCGATTTGTTTTAGAGCAAATGATCAATTGGAGTTTTGGTGAAATAGATAAGGTGAAATCTGGAGAAACCACTCTTGAAATGTGTAGTAGCAAACTGCCCACCGTTGTCACTCCGTAAGAAAAAAAAATATCCATTACTCGTTCTGTTAGTTTTAAATTTTATTGCCTGGATCTATTAATTTTAACAAATGTGTTTACCAATGCAACGATCATTAACCTAATTTATCAAGTCCGCGTCCGCAGACCCCCGCAAGGGTTAATTGACATGTTTTCTTCTCATTAATTTTAAGTCCGCAGATCAATGCAATGATCATTAACCCAATTTATTAATTCTAAGTCCGCGTCCGCAGACCCCCACAAAGTTTCATTTTAATTGGCATGTTTTTTTTTTCTCATATATTTGATGGGAGAATGATGTCATGATCGTTGGTATAAATTGTCCACACACCAATGCTAGGATTCATTCGCATCAACACCGCTGTATAGTGCAATATCATAGATCTCAGTAAGTGAAAAAATCAATATTTTTAAAATTAAATAATGTCTGGTATAAAGGCACTCGTTGAAAAACTGAATCAAAGTGGTAATAAGACGTGGGCAAAATTGTCAGACATGGAGAGGGACAAACCATATAGAATTGTCGGTGCTTGTAAGCTAGTTTCGAAGTTCAAGGCAAACGATTTTCAAACGGTTTTGGAGTTAGAATGTGGGTGGATGGTGACTCTGCCTCTACGATTTAACAACACACCAGAGGATCAAATCGAAGCACTTCGGTCTGGAAACATATTTTTAATAAATAAAGGCCCGGCAGGCAAATCGTGGACGTTGAATTTTGTGGAGAAGGAAAATCTCATCACCGCAACCACCTCCGCCACTACTGACAGGATCCCACCTCACCAATGGTAAAACCTCACCAATGGTAAAATGAATATTTTATATTGTTTGTTTTACAGGTGAAAAAAAAAATATAATGATGTTACAATCCAACGATTATGATGATAATATATTTTTTGAAGATTGTAAGAAGAAGTGGCTAGATTTTCTCCAAACGAATGAAATAATAAGAATGTGGAATGGTTCAATTCCGAGTAATAATTTACACGTTGGTGTGGGAACATTATTATCAGCATTATATTTGCGGACCAATCGAGCTGAGTACTACACACTCAAGTGTATTTGGGATGATATATCTGGAGATATAGAGGCATTGTGCGGTAACACTAATGTGGATGGAGAACAATGGCTATCCTTATTGACAATTGCATCCAGCGATTGCTTCGGTCATGATGAGTTCAATCAAGACTTGGGTGAGCTGTTTTTAAATGTTTTATTCTGTGTTATTGGTGACTGTATCAATCCTACGTCCTAGCGAGTGTTAACAAATAATAATAATAGACTGTGTGTTGACTTTTTAAAAATTTGTTCCACGTTACTGGCGATCGTATTAATCGTGTGTCCTAGCGCGAGTGTTAACAAATAATAGACTGTGTGTTGACTTTTTAAAAATTTGTTCCACGTTATTGACGATTGTATTAATCGCGTGTGTCATAGCGAGTGCTAACAAATAAAAGACTTTCAACCCAACATGATTATTATAGACATTGACGGGTTCCCATTAAAAGATAAGATTTATTTTAAGGAAGTAGCCTTATATAATGTACATACAAATTGTTCTTACTTATACCATATAAAAACACCAGACTGGTTACAGTTGAGTCAAAGCATTATCTATGTAACCAAAAACTGTCATGGAATGCTTATGAAAAACCATGCGGATGACATCTCATTCGATGAACTAGTGACGATTATATATGGTTTAGACCCACAAAAACGAATAATCTGGTTGTATAAAGGTGGAACAGTGGAAAAAAAATTTTTAGATTCACTAAATCTGGATAGCATGAACCTGGAGACTTATGGGTGCCCGCGATTCGACCAAATAATGGTAACGATGGGTAATGAAATCACATCCAAAAATTGCAACCGCCACGTTGCCTTCAGAAATAAAAAAAAGTTGTGTCACTGTTCTGCCGTCGAAGTAGAAGCGTTCGCCAAGTGGTTCCAGAAGAGATTTCTGACATAGCTCCATCTAATTTTTTTGTTACATAGTCTCAATATATTGTTATCACACTGTTACTTCCGCCCTCCATTTAACTGCAGCACTTATCAACCGGTCTGGTATAGTTGTGTGCGTTTATATATATATTTCTTTAACATGTATTGTTGTGTTTATAATGTTGACTTCACAAACCACCAATCAGTTGGTTTTTATCTGCTTAATAAATAAGATGTCTCCCCCGGCACATCCGAAATATATTCTCACTAGCGATAGAATAAAAAGTTTTGAAAACTGGCCTCAAAATGTCCATTACAACTATATTGATATTGCTAAAGCCGGGTTTTTTTATACTGGAATCGCGGATAAGGTGAAATGTTTTTTCTGCGATGGTGGATTGCATCAATGGAATTACTATGACGATCCGTGGAAAGAACATATCCATCATTTTGGTCGATGTGAATTCATAAAGACGCTACAACTGTTTGGTGGTAATAAAAACAAATTTGAGTTGCAATTACAGAAAAACATTGGGTCGAATGTTTATCGCTTTAGCGAAAGACTCTTAGCGTCATTGTTTATTAACTGTGCTTCCATTGTTTTATGCTATTACTTATATTCTTATTTGTATCTCAAACGTAATTAGAATAAATTTGTTATTAATATGTGCATTAGAGTTTGTTTCGCCTTTTCTTCTCTGTATAATGCGATTTATTGTTTGGAAAAGGTAGTAATTTTTTTTTTTTGATTAATATTCTATATATTCTTGTATTTCGTAATTAAGACATATGTAAGTAAGTAAGTAAGGGTGTGTTTGTGTGTGTATTCATCTTAAACGTAATTAGAATAAATTTGTAATTAATATGCGCATTAGAGTTTGTTTCGCCTTTTCTTCTCTGTATAATGCGATTTATTGTTTGGAAAAGGTAGTAAAGCTTTCATTGATTAATTCTATATTCTTGTATTTTGTATTTTGTAATTAAGGGTGTGTGTATTCAATATTTACTTTTTATATCACATATAGGACTTAGGACATATAGGACTTAGGAAAATAAAACAATTTTAGATTTTATTGATGTTTTTTATTTATAAAACAATATTATCCTTATCAATCCAACTTTTCTCATTCATACCAAGCCACTTTACATATACTTTGTTTCCTTTCCGACGTAACACTTTTTCCACAAGATAAACATCTGGATTTTTAACTTTTTGCAATTCAGTTTCATAGAATGATCCCAAAATAGGTTCTTGTTTAGAATATTTTAACAGATAAGTAATGGGGTTTGTAAATTGCACCTTTCTTATTTGAAATATTTCAGTAGTCCAGTTGGCAATGTAGCCTTTGGCGAATGTAGCCTTATGTTTACTGATTCGAACATAATCACCAATTTTATACTTTGATGGTGGCTTAACTTTAATATGATTATAAACATGTTTTAATAAATATCTCGCATTGACATCATTCACGCTGGCTGGAGACATGTTGATAGTAGAGTGTTTTTTATTGTTGTACCTTTCCATTGTGTCTCTCAATGTTTTAGTCCAATTGTATGACCCATTCAAGTGAAATTTTTGCCACATCCAATTCTTTATGGTTCTAATCAATCGTTCTACTATTGAAGCTTTCATGACACTGTACGTAGAGTAGTGGTTTATCTTGTTCTTTTTCATGAGCGATTGAAATGTTTTGTTAAAGAATTCAGTACCATCGTCTGATTGAATGTTTTTAGGTTTTCTTCCACTGTTTTTAAGAGTCTTGTTCATTACATTCGTCACTTCTTCAGCTGTCTTAGTTTTCAATGGGTATGCCCATGCAAACTTGGAAAATATGTCAATACATATGAAAATATATTTATATCCATTGTTATCTTTACCATATTTCTGCATATCAATCAGATCAATTTGCCAAGTATCATCCACCCCCTTTTGTATTACACGTCGACGGGGGAAGTTTTTCCTTGCATATCTATGTAGTTCTTTTACCACTTGAGCTTTACTCATAATGAAAGTGATAGTGATGATGAATCTTTAGACTTTGAATGGTGCTGTTGTTGTTGTTGTTGTTGATGGTAGTTGTGGTGGTTGGTCAACAAAGGTTGACTTTTTAGGTGTGGTTGTTGTTGCAGTGAAGACTTCATAAAGGTTTTTTAATTTCCGATCTAGATTGACAATGTCATTTGAACATTTGTCAATATTGGTATTTAGCTTCTTAACTTCCTGTTGTATCTCTCCAATAATTTTAGTATTATGTTTAATCTTCACAAGATTAAGATTGTTCAACTCTTCTAATTGTTCCTTGATGATGACATCATTTTTGTTGATTCCCCTTAGAACACGCGACAAACGTTTATTTTCACAGTCGACTTTGTCCTTTTGGATTTTTTTCGAGCTTAGTGGTGAGTAGTCGTTTCTATTTTCACTAGCATGTAGATAGTGTCCAAACTTATTGAGAGGCATAATGCTAATGGACGTGGCGGAAAAAGGAAATACAATATATACACAATTAAAGATTATAATATGATTCCGGCTTCAGAGAGCTCCTCTATAATTGAGATTATTTCATTATCATGATTGGTATTGCCAGCAGCTTTTGATGCGATAAGCAAACGTAGCCTATCCACAAGTTCATTGGGATCATCCCAGTAAACATAATCACTTTTCGGATAAACAGTCTTCATGACGAGCGATGACAATGCTGATGATGATGATGATGATTGTGGCAACTTCATTACATCCTTCTTCCTTTTCTTGTTGATTTTTATAGCTCCACCACCTTTTTTCACACGTGATGATGACGTCAACAGCCTTAAATAGCGTTTAATGTATTTGTTGTATTTCATACTTTTATCACCTTGCACTTGCCCGGTGGGGGAGAACCAACGTCGATGGGCGTTTGTTAAATTCATAATTACGAGATAGTTCTTAATATCATCGGAATTTACCAGTTTTGTGTCGGGTTCTCTTTCAAAGAGCAATTGATCCAATCCAGGTGTTCTCATGAAAGTATTTTTAGGCTCCCCAATAATAATGTTGTTTTCAGAGAGAGCAATTACACGAGAGCTGCCTATATAAAGATGACCATCCTCTCCTCTGTAAACACCATATGGTACTTTGTTTTTAGAATCTCCAGCCGCCAAGTACAACATTTTATCATTCAGATAATGAATAATGTCATTCACTTCATAGGCACCTTCCGGTGTTTCTATTACCTTATCAGCATAATGAAATAGATTGTTCGTCTTATCCACGTTGGGTATAGAGTTGTATGTTTTAAAATATATGAGACCACATTCAAACATCTGTTCACTGTTGCCATTGCTGCTGCTGCTGCTGCCCAGTTCCAAAGCAGGAAAAAAGTCTGTATGCAGTTCCGATTCCTGACCGTTGAGCGATATTGTTATCGAAGACATGGTTTCAGGGTGGGGGGAAGATGACAAATGAAAACGTCAATCAAGTGCGCATTCTATTTATTATAATTAAATAGGCAATGACTAATATCACATAGAAACTTCAAACATAAATGACCGCAATTCGTAGCATTCGCTTTCTGCACACATTCATAGTTGTAGTGGATGCACACATCGTGTGGTAGATATTGTAGGAATTCTATTGGAGGTCTTAGATCACCATAACTATCAAAGTACCAACAGGTATTTCCTTTCTTGGCATACGCAACCCAATGCGTTCCTTCCCCCTCATGGTTGTCCAAATTTATCACACCCGTTTCATTGTTGTGTGGTGGTTGTGTTTGGTTTTTACTCGTCTTTTTCTTCACTTCCTTTGTAGCTGATAATGGGTGGAGGAGATTGTCTCTCATGAAAACCCCTCGAAAATATGGTATTTTAACTTGTTGCACATACTTTTCTATGTCGACATTGGTGAGAGGTCGATTCGGTAATTTTGGATGGGGAGGGGGAGAGTGATTTAGTTTTTTGATTGATTATAAGGGTTTAGGTAAAGCCCCACTCCAGATTTGTATGGTCGCATATACAATCCTTTTCCAATCATTTTTTCACCAGCCAACTGTTGTAGATTTTTTCCTCGTGCCCCCACCATTTCATAAATATTTTTTGCAGCAGTAGAAACACCACCGGCTAGCGTGCCTGCAGCCGCCAATGCACCCAACAATGGTATGAGTGGTAAGAAACCACCTCGTTTAGGTATGGGAATAATTCGAGGGGTTTTGATCAATTTTCCTTTGGAAAAACGTTTAGCAACTTTAACAGCAAAATTAAGTAACTTTTTGGTTGACTGAGATGATGACTTATTCTTGCCCCTTCCCTTGCCCCCTTTTGACCCCCTCCCTTTTTTCAAATGTTTTTTCATGGCTTCACGCGTTTTCCTCACCACTTGCGATATGGTTAGCCCCATTCCACGTTTCACTTTAAACTTCATGATTTTGCTAACGGCCAAGCCCGCCAATCTTTCAGAGAGTTTGGGTGATTCACGCCAACGCTGCTCGCCCACTGATGCCAAGGCCAAGTCAGCAGAATGTCGTCGATCTAATGATTGGTTTTGTAAGTAAGCAATGTCATGAAGCTTGCAAGCCTCATCCAAAGGATTGATGCCTTTATCACCGCGTTCCAATCTCTTTTTCAACTTTGTACCGGGTCCGCAATAGTTGTAGCCCGGCAAATGAAGTTCGAATGGTAATTTGTTAATTAAGCTGTTAAGAACACTTCCACCACCTCTCTTCACAACAGCGTCACCCGCACGAATGGTATGATCATTACATGTGATTAGCATTATATATATATCTATCACTTCTTTTCCACGTGAGTGCATACAGTAGAATGAGGCTCAAAAAGCAAGACGCATCATTATCAGTGAAAGATTGGAGTTTAAAAAGTGGTGGCGATGGTAGTAATGCCGTTGTTGCTGCTAAGCATAGTACACTTCTTCCCAACAACATAAGATGTTTGATATGTGGTCCATCCAATTGTGGGAAAACAAATGTTTTGCTAACTCTGCTTTTGGATGAAAAAGGTCTAAAATTCAACAACGTGTACCTTTATTCCAAATCATTGGAACAACCTAAATACATCTTTTTAAATGAGGTTTTGAAGAGAGTACCCACCGTAGAGTTCTTCAAGTATAACGATAAAAGTGATGTTACACCACCGGAGGAAGCTCACCCAAACAGTGTGATAATTTTCGATGATGTGGCTTTGGAAGATCAAGAGGCCATACGTCAATACTTCTCTATGGGTCGTCACAGACATCTTGATTGTTTTTATTTATGTCAAACATACAGCAAAATACCTAAACAACTGGTACGAGATAATGCCAATTTTGTATTGCTGTTTAAACAAGACGAAACAAATCTGAGACATGCTTATGATGATCATGTAAATACGGATATGACATGGGATACATTTCAAGGTATTTGTCGCAAGTGTTGGGATAAGAAATACTCGTTTTTAGTGATTGATAAAGATAGGGACATTAATCAAGGTCGATATCGTAAAGGATTTGATGAATTTATTTTGATATAAATGAATTAAACAGATGCAATTCCTAATCATTCTTCACAATGACCTCTTCACCATCAGAACGGTGATAAAAGGTTAAAACGAAAATTAATACAAGCAGTGGATTCAGTGAAGAAAAAATTCAAAGCATTAGAAACTAACAGAGCTATGTTGGCGGACACGCTTGAAGAGACATTTCAACCCATCACAAAACCTTTGAACGCTTTGGTGTTAAAGAAAATGCATGATAAGAAATCAACAGGTGATGATGATGATAAGAAGTCGCCACCACCACGAACATCACCATCACCACCACCATTTTCTGATGATGAGGATGATGATGATGATTTTAAAGACTCTATTGATATGGGTGATGGGGATTATAAAGAAGCTGATGATGAGGATGATGAGGATTATAAAGAAGCTGATGATGAGGGTGATGAGGATTTTAAAGAAGCTGATGATGAGGGTGATGGGGATTTTAAAGAAGCTGATGATGGTAGACAAGAAACTGAATCAGCACGTGATGATTATACCCTCAAAAACAAAGTACCATATGGTGTTTACAGAGGAGAGGATGGTCATCTTTATATAGGCAGCTCTCGTGTAATTGCTCTCTCTGAAAACAACATTATTATTGGGGAGCCTAAAAATACTTTCATGAGAACACCTGGATTGGATCAATTGCTCTTTGAAAGAGAACCCGACACAAAACTGGTAAATTCCGATGATATTAAGAACTATCTCGTAATTATGAATTTAACAAACGCCCATCGACGTTGGTTCTCCCCCACCGGGCAAGTGCAAGGTGATAAAAGTATGAAATACAACAAATACATTAAACGCTATTTAAGGCTGTTGACGTCATCATCACGTGTGAAAAAAGGTGGTGGAGCTATAAAAATCAACAAGAAAAGGAAGAAGGATGTAATGAAGTTGCCACAATCATCATCATCATCATCAGCATTGTCATCGCTCGTCATGAAGACTGTTTATCCGAAAAGTGATTATGTTTACTGGGATGATCCCAATGAACTTGTGGATAGGCTACGTTTGCTTATCGCATCAAAAGCTGCTGGCAATACCAATCATGATAATGAAATAATCTCAATTATAGAGGAGCTCTCTGAAGCCGGAATCATATTATAATCTTTAATTGTGTATATATTGTATTTCCTTTTTCCGCCACGTCCATTAGCATTATGCCTCTCAATAAGTTTGGACACTATCTACATGCTAGTGAAAATAGAAACGACTACTCACCACTAAGCTCGAAAAAAATCCAAAAGGACAAAGTCGACTGTGAAAATAAACGTTTGTCGCGTGTTCTAAGGGGAATCAACAAAAATGATGTCATCATCAAGGAACAATTAGAAGAGTTGAACAATCTTAATCTTGTGAAGATTAAACATAATACTAAAATTATTGGAGAGATACAACAGGAAGTTAAGAAGCTAAATACCAATATTGACAAATGTTCAAATGACATTGTCAATCTAGATCGGAAATTAAAAAACCTTTATGAAGTCTTCACTGCAACAACAACCACACCTAAAAAGTCAACCTTTGTTGACCAACCACCACAACTACCATCAACAACAACAACAACAACAGCACCATTCAAAGTCTAAAGATTCATCATCACTATCACTTTCATTATGAGTAAAGCTCAAGTGGTAAAAGAACTACATAGATATGCAAGGAAAAACTTCCCCCGTCGACGTGTAATACAAAAGGGGGTGGATGATACTTGGCAAATTGATCTGATTGATATGCAGAAATATGGTAAAGATAACAATGGATATAAATATATTTTCATATGTATTGACATATTTTCCAAGTTTGCATGGGCATACCCATTGAAAACTAAGACAGCTGAAGAAGTGACGAATGTAATGAACAAGACTCTTAAAAACAGTGGAAGAAAACCTAAAAACATTCAATCAGACGATGGTACTGAATTCTTTAACAAAACATTTCAATCGCTCATGAAAAAGAACAAGATAAACCACTACTCTACGTACAGTGTCATGAAAGCTTCAATAGTAGAACGATTGATTAGAACCATAAAGAATTGGATGTGGCAAAAATTTCACTTGAATGGGTCATACAATTGGACTAAAACATTGAGAGACACAATGGAAAGGTACAACAATAAAAAACACTCTACTATCAACATGTCTCCAGCCAGCGTGAATGATGTCAATGCGAGATATTTATTAAAACATGTTTATAATCATATTAAAGTTAAGCCACCATCAAAGTATAAAATTGGTGATTATGTTCGAATCAGTAAACATAAGGCTACATTCGCCAAAGGCTACATTGCCAACTGGACTACTGAAATATTTCAAATAAGAAAGGTGCAATTTACAAACCCCATTACTTATCTGTTAAAATATTCTAAACAAGAACCTATTTTGGGATCATTCTATGAAACTGAATTGCAAAAAGTTAAAAATCCAGATGTTTATCTTGTGGAAAAAGTGTTACGTCGGAAAGGAAACAAAGTATATGTAAAGTGGCTTGGTATGAATGAGAAAAGTTGGATTGATAAGGATAATATTGTTTTATAAATAAAAAACATCAATAAAATCTAAAATTGTTTTATTTTCCTAAGTCCTATATGTCCTAAGTCCTATATGTGATATAAAAAGTAAATATTGAATACACACACCCTTAATTACAAAATACAAAATACAAGAATATAGAATTAATCAATGAAAGCTTTACTACCTTTTCCAAACAATAAATCGCATTATACAGAGAAGAAAAGGCGAAACAAACTCTAATGCGCATATTAATTACAAATTTATTCTAATTACGTTTAAGATGAATACACACACAAACACACCCTTACTTACTTACTTACATATGTCTTAATTACGAAATACAAGAATATATAGAATATTAATCAAAAAAAAAAAATTACTACCTTTTCCAAACAATAAATCGCATTATACAGAGAAGAAAAGGCGAAACAAACTCTAATGCACATATTAATAACAAATTTATTCTAATTACGTTTGAGATACAAATAAGAATATAAGTAATAGCATAAAACAATGGAAGCACAGTTAATAAACAATGACGCTAAGAGTCTTTCGCTAAAGCGATAAACATTCGACCCAATGTTTTTCTGTAATTGCAACTCAAATTTGTTTTTATTACCACCAAACAGTTGTAGCGTCTTTATGAATTCACATCGACCAAAATGATGGATATGTTCTTTCCACGGATCGTCATAGTAATTCCATTGATGCAATCCACCATCGCAGAAAAAACATTTCACCTTATCCGCGATTCCAGTATAAAAAAACCCGGCTTTAGCAATATCAATATAGTTGTAATGGACATTTTGAGGCCAGTTTTCAAAACTTTTTATTCTATCGCTAGTGAGAATATATTTCGGATGTGCCGGGGGAGACATCTTATTTATTAAGCAGATAAAAACCAACTGATTGGTGGTTTGTGAAGTCAACATTATAAACACAACAATACATGTTAAAGAAATATATATATAAACGCACACAACTATACCAGACCGGTTGATAAGTGCTGCAGTTAAATGGAGGGCGGAAGTAACAGTGTGATAACAATATATTGAGACTATGTAACAAAAAAATTAGATGGAGCTATGTCAGAAATCTCTTCTGGAACCACTTGGCGAACGCTTCTACTTCGACGGCAGAACAGTGACACAACTTTTTTTTATTTCTGAAGGCAACGTGGCGGTTGCAATTTTTGGATGTGATTTCATTACCCATCGTTACCATTATTTGGTCGAATCGCGGGCACCCATAAGTCTCCAGGTTCATGCTATCCAGATTTAGTGAATCTAAAAATTTTTTTTCCACTGTTCCACCTTTATACAACCAGATTATTCGTTTTTGTGGGTCTAAACCATATATAATCGTCACTAGTTCATCGAATGAGATGTCATCCGCATGGTTTTTCATAAGCATTCCATGACAGTTTTTGGTTACATAGATAATGCTTTGACTCAACTGTAACCAGTCTGGTGTTTTTATATGGTATAAGTAAGAACAATTTGTATGTACATTATATAAGGCTACTTCCTTAAAATAAATCTTATCTTTTAATGGGAACCCGTCAATGTCTATAATAATCATGTTGGGTTGAAAGTCTTTTATTTGTTAGCACTCGCTATGACACACGCGATTAATACAATCGTCAATAACGTGGAACAAATTTTTAAAAAGTCAACACACAGTCTATTATTTGTTAACACTCGCGCTAGGACACACGATTAATACGATCGCCAGTAACGTGGAACAAATTTTTAAAAAGTCAACACACAGTCTATTATTATTATTTGTTAACACTCGCTAGGACGTAGGATTGATACAGTCACCAATAACACAGAATAAAACATTTAAAAACAGCTCACCCAAGTCTTGATTGAACTCATCATGACCGAAGCAATCGCTGGATGCAATTGTCAATAAGGATAGCCATTGTTCTCCATCCACATTAGTGTTACCGCACAATGCCTCTATATCTCCAGATATATCATCCCAAATACACTTGAGTGTGTAGTACTCAGCTCGATTGGTCCGCAAATATAATGCTGATAATAATGTTCCCACACCAACGTGTAAATTATTACTCGGAATTGAACCATTCCACATTCTTATTATTTCATTCGTTTGGAGAAAATCTAGCCACTTCTTCTTACAATCTTCAAAAAATATATTATCATCATAATCGTTGGATTGTAACATCATTATATATTTTTTTTCACCTGTAAAACAAACAATATAAAATATTCATTTTACCATTGGTGAGGTTTTACCATTGGTGAGGTGGGATCCTGTCAGTAGTGGCGGAGGTGGTTGCGGTGATGAGATTTTCCTTCTCCACAAAATTCAACGTCCACGATTTGCCTGCCGGGCCTTTATTTATTAAAAATATGTTTCCAGACCGAAGTGCTTCGATTTGATCCTCTGGTGTGTTGTTAAATCGTAGAGGCAGAGTCACCATCCACCCACATTCTAACTCCAAAACCGTTTGAAAATCGTTTGCCTTGAACTTCGAAACTAGCTTACAAGCACCGACAATTCTATATGGTTTGTCCCTCTCCATGTCTGACAATTTTGCCCACGTCTTATTACCACTTTGATTCAGTTTTTCAACGAGTGCCTTTATACCAGACATTATTTAATTTTAAAAATATTGATTTTTTCACTTACTGAGATCTATGATATTGCACTATACAGCGGTGTTGATGCGAATGAATCCTAGCATTGGTGTGTGGACAATTTATACCAACGATCATGACATCATTCTCCCATCAAATATATGAGAAAAAAAAAACATGCCAATTAAAATGAAACTTTGTGGGGGTCTGCGGACGCGGACTTAGAATTAATAAATTGGGTTAATGATCATTGCATTGATCTGCGGACTTAAAATTAATGAGAAGAAAACATGTCAATTAACCCTTGCGGGGGTCTGCGGACGCGGACTTGATAAATTAGGTTAATGATCGTTGCATTGGTAAACACATTTGTTAAAATTAATAGATCCAGGCAATAAAATTTAAAACTAACAGAACGAGTAATGGATATTTTTTTTTCTTACGGAGTGACAACGGTGGGCAGTTTGCTACTACACATTTCAAGAGTGGTTTCTCCAGATTTCACCTTATCTATTTCACCAAAACTCCAATTGATCATTTGCTCTAAAACAAATCGATATTGAAGACACTCGGTCGACAAAGGTATCTCAGTGGTTGTTATGACATTATCATCATCAGGATCGCCATAAGTCTTAGTAGTCAGAAAAGGGTTTTCTCTGGATAGGTTGGAGTCAGCTGCGATAGTACGCGATGATGTTATTGTTGTTGTGGCGGTGGTAGCAGTGTCTTTCTTCTCCAATTTAGGTAATAACGCTTTATCCACGCGTACGCTAAATTCAACACCAGCATCATCTTTCACAAATTGATAGTAACGATCTTGTGACCATGTTTGTTGAATATTTACCTCACGTTTTGCACGAGAATCAAGATTATGTGGTTTCTCCACAATTTCCTTCACAATTTCCATCTTAAGAACCGCCATGTCTTTATATTTACAAATAGGTAAGATCTTCTCTTGATTCTGATAAACATTGATCACTTTTGTAGGAACTCTACTGTCCTTTTTCGCCAAATAAAACTTCACATGCCAAGATGAAGACACTGGTGGGGGTGACGTTGAATTGTCTTCAACAATCATCATCCTTTTTATGCCCCACTCTTTATCAGCGCACAATAATGAAAAATAGTCTTCTCTAAAAGAATCCATTCTTACCCTTGATGTCAATGTCGTTTCATTATTAGCACCGCCAACTTCGATGTTACTATCCTCCCCCACAGCTCGCAGGAACAACACAATGGTAAAAGATAAAAACTTTGAAATAAACATTGTTTGTTGATTGCTTATCTTGTTCACTCAACCGCTCGCTACAATATTCAACTATGCAGTATGAAATGCATCGATGCATTTTTGCAATTTATAGTGCATTTATTATCACAGTTTCCTTTGCAAATACACACATGCGCATACATCCTCTGTGCACCCTGTACCCTAGATAAAACTAGTCAGACAACAAAGAAAATTACATATTGCAATTTTTAGACCTACATTGGTGCACTTATCATTCGCTCTACTCCCACGCAACTTCCCATCTCAGTGACGCACGCGCATCTCACACAAAATATGGGGGTTCTCAAATAGGCAAAATGCCAATGGGGGTTCTCAAATAGGCAAATTGTAATGTGGGGGATTGTGATGCATCTCACAAAAAATATGGGGGTTCTCAAATAGGCAAATTGTAATGTCGGGGATTCGCAACACGAAACAAAAGGCAAATTATACTTTGATAGAGACGACGACGTCTTACACATTATCTTTCAAAACAAAAGGTAAATTATACTTTGATAGAGACGACGACGTCTTACACATTATCTTTACATTAATTACATCTTCATAAAAAAAAGTCCGAGGTATGACAATCAACACAACTACGCATCATGCGTTGTGATGTCATCCGGCACGAGCCGATGAGAGGACGACCAACCTAAACGTTGAGCTCCAACACATACTTTAAACACATACTCACCACACAAAACCAGTATAACAAACATTTGAAATAGTCTTAACCATGAACCACCACTTTACACAGCTATCTAGACACATTACGATCACATACTAGACTATGATCATCATACCTTGGTTCTAGGTGAGGCAGTTCTCTCTATTTATATCTACTGTTCTATAGCGTTATAACGTTTAATATTTAATGACCATTTACGTTATAATTAGCAAAGGGAGTGTTTGATGTGTAATATCAAACTTATTATTTGATATTGCCGAGGCGCGTTGAACCGGACAAGACTTTTTCTAATATATGTTTTTATGCTTTGTTTACATTTGTCACTGCCCAGTAAAGAATGAGTGGTTTTCAACTCATATTTTTACAAGTATAAAGTTCTCAAGGCACAACGAATGACACGTTCCACGAATGTATGGAGCCAAGGCCTGGTCTTGTACACTTATAATTTTAAGAGGTCATTATCAAATAAAAGTGATTCAGTTACCATTTTTCTGTATTTTGGTTAAGTTTATTTGTACAAAAACATATAAAACGCACGGAACAAGTAACAATTAACGTTGAAAACAAAGATGGCGTCAATAAAATGACATTAGACGCTGTCACTTGACTATTTGATTCAGTTATAGTGGTACAAAATACGAATGTATTATTAAAACGACACACATAACTTTAAACACTTTTAACAGAGATGTGTTATAGCAATATGCAGGACTACATTTAACATTTATTCATGTTAAACTTTTCTATGTACATTCACAGACATCAGAGAATATCTATACGACCTGTTCCATTGAACAAGTATGAAGGAATTACATCAGACACTTTCATTTGGTATACAGAAGATACACATAAACCAGTCAGAAAGTCAGACACACGTCAGTGTCAGTTACAATCAGTGTGTTTGTGTGTGTGCCTCACGCTTCATTACACTAGGTTTTGTGCATATATTCTTTGCAAATACGTGTCTATTATGTTTACAAATGTATGATACCAGATTTCTTACATTCATTGTTTTTACTCATATAATATTGTAACAAATTCAATGAACTGAAGCTACCGTTGAAGTTCTAATCTTTAGAAACTTGAGCTCTGAGTTCAGACGTAGATACAAAAGTAGTGCACTCATTACATTAAGATCCACAAGATTTTTACTCTAACTTAGTAGCCAAACAGAAGTTTTATCAAACTGAAAAATATAGAGGTTTAGTTGTAAAGAACAAAGTTGTGAAGTAAACTCTGGAGGCAATTTATTAAAAGTTTCCGGTGCCTATTCTCCCAGGGGCAACGTTAATGTCCGCTCAGTGCCCTGAGTAGGTAACTAATTCTTTGTGATAACTGTTTTGGGATTAGTTGGTAAACTGAACTGTCTCGGAAATTAAGAAAAGCTTTATTTAAATCAGCATTCGGATTTGTGTGATGTGGAAGTTCAGATTCTCATGTGGTTGCAGCTTTAGAATAGAATCACCCCATTCTTCCAGTAAAAGGCAGCAGGTGGTGAGGATTTTTACTTTCTTTTACAAGAAATGACTTGATCATAGATTTAGAAAGATTAAAAAGTAATAACTTCACAATTTGAAGCGTACTACTACTTTTTACTGTTATCCCAGTTAATAATTATCCGCTAGATAATCGATAGATAGAACCGGTAGACCGATAGATAGAGATCCGATAGATACCGGTGTAAAATTCTGGTAAAATATTTAAAAAAATGAAGAACGACCTTTTTTAGATCGTGCAACTTGGACGCATGTTTGTTACGATTAAAATATAAATAAATCCGTTTTAAAAATATATTAAGTATGATGGATGGGTTTTGAACTTTGCCTTCGTCTTACCAGATGGTAAGTGACGATGATGCCATTGCATGGTTATCCTTGGCACCCAGAAGCCTCAATGCCTTGCCTAATGAGGCATACATCAACACCAACACACGCTGCGTAAAACATTCTCTCATCACAAAAAGTCTTCCTAGCTATTTCTATAAGTGGCCAACTAACTAAAATAGACGGGAACATGCTAAAGCCAATAATGGCGGACAATTGAAACACAGACGTGATGAGCCGTGGGACCGAGACAAACGCCGGAAAATCAATAAAAAAAACTCGAATCCCAAGAGTAGTAAATAGTAGATCCTAATTCATACAGAGTCACCATCAAAATGGAACGACACAAACACAAAACTATCAATCACAAATCAATCAAGTCATGATTTTTTAAAATTAGAATTTGTAATCCAGTTAGAATTTTTAATCGACTTGATCTTGGCTTCGATCTATTCATTTCTATATCAAGCAAAGCGACCGGAAAGCAAGTTATTTAAGCCCACGGGAAACAATATTGTTTTAAATTTCATTATTACCCACCCTATCTACCCTAAGGTATAATATATTAAATTTGGAATTTCAAAAACGTACCTGTAAAATTTACGTACGAGTATGAAAACTTTTACAATTAATCTAGCTATCAGTCGCATGAAAACTACTTGTTGTAATTTTTAAGGAGTCGTTGAAATCTTTTTAGATTTCTGTTTATTATAACTATAAACCATCAAAGAAATAATATTCCAAATTTCAAGTTTCTATTTCAAACGGGTTTGGCCTAGAATTTGTATTTCTATAACTTCAATCACTAGTATGTAGTTAACTAACAGACACAGAAAAAAGAGACTAAGGAAGGACTACTAAAGGCGGAACAATGGTTCAACTGGTTGGCTACGTTTCAACCGTTTCCGTAGGAAGACTTCAGGGCCCGTACAACCACGAACATCGTTTCGTGATTTTGCAAATTGTATGAATCTGAAAATTGAGTTTTAAACGGATTTCGACTGTTCGTTTTGCATGGTACCCGAAATCCGTTTAAAACTCGATTTTCGGATTCATACAATTTACACCCAATCCGAAACAAAAGCGAAACGAAAATTTTTTTTAATCCGTCTCCTGACACGAATTGTCTGCCAGAAGATGGTTTCGTTGTTTCGAGTTACTTTTTACTAAATCGATTGTATATTTAACTTGTGATGTCTATTCATTTTACGTCTGTGGATACTATAACTAAAATAGACAGGTACATACACGTACTATAGCAGATAATGTCGAACAATTGAAACACAGACGTCTGGAACCGAGGCAGCCGTCTGTCAGTCGGCACCGAAATAACGGTAACCTATTGTAGCTAGTGGTAGCTACGAGTAGATACTAGGCACCGGAATGCGGCTTTTGATCTGCTCGCGAACTTCCGAACGATGCTCAATCGCGTCGGCAGCGAATCGAAATGTTTGCTGTTGATTATCAATTTAGGTTTATTCAAACGCTGCGTTGGTTAGGTTGGTGGAAATTGCAAAAATCTTGGAAATTTGGTACAGTCATAAATAGTATATTAAACTCAATAAAACTAAGTAAAAATATTCAGTTCATTTTTTTAAAATAATCATATGTAAAGACAACTAAATGAAACCAATTTTTTTACCGGTCATGTGCGAGTCAGACCTTGCAAAATTTTCATTTTCCCGACCGCATAACTAATTTTTTTGGTCAATTTTCTTGTTTATTTCTCAAAAACTGTACTAGATAAGGAAATTGCTTATATTATTATTATATATTAAAACAAGTTCCTGTTTATGATTATTATTATAGAAATTGAACTTTTACACATATTTTGATGAGCCATAAACTGTGCCGCAAATAAAACAATAAAAGTAAGTTTTATAAATAAAATGTATAAATAAAACCCTTTAATATTGACCTAGCAACTCCACTATGAAATTTCGATCCCCTTGTTTTGGCACCTTTCAGACATATTTTATCAAACAATTATTTGAGTGTCGTCACCTCTGGGTCACCATTCCTCCATAGCTGTTCTAGTAGTTCCTGAGATCGGATCGAAATCACATACAATTGAAAAGTATTTTTCACGATGACATTCCCTCTATTTTTTGATGTCTAGAATAAAACGAACGTGTAATCGTGCCAGATCCGGCAGATCTAGTACACGATCAACGTAGCTTGGTAGCTACCAATAGCATTGTAAACAAGATGTAACAGTTCAATCCTACGAGTACAATCAATTTAGAGCCGACCTTTCACAGGAATGCTCATGACGGGCGGGCGATGCAATGCCCAGACGCATTGGCCTCACAAAATGGTCAGGGTGCGTCTTTTAATTTAGAAATTATACTGCTTCACCATTCAATGCTTTCAATATCACCGATTTTGGAGAAAAAAATAATTGAAAATAAGTTTACAAGTTTCTCGGAAATATAAAAATGACTCCCTAAAGGAAGAACTGGGTTTTATACTTCTTGTCATAACTCTGTCATAAATCCATGGTTACCATCTGCAATACATTTTGGTAGGCTGTGGGTTCTCTAAAGAAAGGTACCAGTGCTGCTTGCTGCGTCTCTCTATAATTTCGTTTTATAGCATTATTATAGACTCTCGTTTCTACAAATAAAATCTCATTAAAACGTCAATCGAATAGGATTCCCAACGACCAACCACAAATAACAGAGCAACTTCTCCCTGGACATGACTTGCCATGTCCGACCTGGAAATCTCGTAACAGAATCCAGACCCAGGTTAGTCAAACCAAGACAAATGTATGAAGATGGGAGATTATTGACAGTTCCCAGAGCTGGTGCGTGTGTACTGCACTCAATCAAAATCGCACTTGACCCGGTGTGCTCAGATTGTCTTCAGGAAAGTATCGATCGATATGTACTCGTGCAGATCTAATACAGGACACCCAGAGTGCAAGAACTTGGCACGTGCTTGAGATGTAGTGAAATGAAACAAAAAGAATAAGATCGAATAGGAGTGTCAGTCCATCCCTACTCTTCTCAAACCTGCCTTACTCTGAAGACGATTCTCTTGATTTATTACTAAGTGACTCAATACGAATAGAGTAGTAACTATGTCCGAATGATTTATATTGCAGTTTCTGAGCTATTTCGAATTGGAGTATGATTAATATTACCGTCGGAGGTGAAGCTTACATATTCCCCTTTTGATGTTCCCTTTGCTACAGCTGCATTGCCAAGCAGTTAGTATTAATTACTGCTATTAGAAACGTTTTAAATACGTTGTGTTGAGTAAAAAGGTAGTTGATTTTTGTTGTTATTTCTTACTTTATCTTATTACTTTTCTAGATGAGAACACAGTTCTAAAACATTGACAAAGTAATTAATCGTAGACGTGTATCTTTTGCAGAACATACAAAGCCCTGTGATATTCACCGTGTAATTTCATTTGAAAAAAAATATTTAATATGTCCTTTTCCGACGTTTCAATTAAGTCATTCTGACTCTACGACGTAAAAGAAAGACAAACATACCCGCTTTTGGATTTATAATACATGTATGGTTGTGTGTCTTCATGTAACGGGTTAGGTTAGGTTAGTAAACAAGAAATAAACAGAAACATTAATATGTATTTTCGTTATAATATGTACTATGTTTCTTTCCATGACTGAAAAATAATATAAATAAACAAAACAAATTTCAGAGTGATTCTAAGCAATGCACTACAAGAACATAGTAGTGCATTGTAGTACAGTACAGAACATAGTAGTAGTAGAAGGAAAGATTACGCGAATCCCAGAAATATTTGAAGGAATCCCTTTCTACGTGTATAGCGTATCTTTGTGGGAGCAATTCCGCTCGCGCTACAACGCCCGCCCTCCGCGCCCGTGGACTCAGAAGTGGCAGTAATGTTAATTGGCATACCTTAACGGTGTTTGGAGGTACTTACACTAACGAGGCACGCTGTACGTGCGTTGATGACGAGACTCCTCGCGCGTTCCATTTGATTCCGTTTACACCCGGAACTTTCCCGACGTTCCACTTTTGTTGTCCAAACTATAATCACATTTGATCGCTGAAATACTCTTGAATATGCAAGTTCAATTTTTATTACAGTTATTTTTTGTCTTTTATTGTACTTTATCGTAAACTTTAGAAAGTATAGATAAAGTTACTGCACTCGTGTTAATGTGATTTTCTGAAATAAACTGACTTTTCGGTGTAATGCTATAGGACGCTGAAAGATCCTGGGAATCTCTAAGTAAAGTATGTATTTCTTTATTGCCTTATCTTCACTTTGCAACTACCAGAAATGCAATTCTATTATTTTAGTTCGATAGATTCCATTTTCGAAAAGACCTCTTCGGAAGTATATTTACTCAAATTATTGTTAAACAACATAACTTGTTTTAACATAAATTTCTAGTTCTAAACTTGAACTTTTAAGCCCTCACGGTTACTTTTTCAATGAATTAAATTATTTTTTCCGCGTTTTTAAACGCAAGGCTCACGCGGAGCGGACTCTAGAGTTCCAGATTCTCACACAAGCCACGCCTATTAGGGTTTCTATGTAGCGCCTTAAACAGAAAATTTATTGCTGCAACCCTAAAAACTAAGCTAAAGCTAAGTGTTAACCGTATTTTGAGAGTAGAATTCCCATGCTTTACCCCGTCTCTCGCGCCCATGGCTTCAGGTGTCAGTAATGTTAATTGACATACCTTTAACGGCGTTAACGGCGTTTGAAGGCGGCGGCGTTATGACGAGGGATATCTCATCTCACGCGTTCGAAATTTCCATCTGAAAATAAAACTGGTGTTTGTATTGATTTGTAAAATTAGTCAAAATCATTCGTACATTATGAGCTAATTTTATCAATCGCTTTTTAGGGATTTGAACACCTGATGAAAAACGTAGTCATTATAGTAGTAGTACTCTGGTGTCTGTCTGTCCGTCACAACGGATTATGTCATGAACTACAAATGCTCTCGACTTTAAGTTTGAAATAGTTATGGGAAATGGTGACCAACTAGAGCCTTTACTGAAATTAAATTTAACAATGGACAAAAATAGAGAGATCAAAATTTCAAACTGAGGTCATTAGGTCAAGTGGGATTGTAAGAAAGAGCTTTGTTCAGATATTTTTCAACATATTTTTATTATTTTCTTTGTTGCATAGTTTTTAGCTAGTATGAAATATGTACGTATAAAAATACCGATCTCCCCTATATTTTCAGTTTTCAAAGTGGTGAAAAATGCTAATGGTAATAATTACAGTAGCCAAGAATTGTTGTAAATATTACAGGACAAATTAGGCGCGGTCTCCAACTAGCATATTTTTGGAGAAACAGTCAACCAATTATGCGCTATGCGTCTGGGAAAATTTATTTTCCTATGGTTCGGAATCCCTCTCAAGGCTCAAGTCCGACTCGCACTTCGCTAGTTTTTAAATAGCAACGTTGCACTATAAACAATAATTTGTCTCTGAGCGCTACCAAAGCATCCAATTCACATTCAATTCGTTTCCAGGCGAGACTTCAGCGATATTTTACGTGACAAACAAATGGATGGTCGCGACGTCGCTCTGTGACAATCGTGCCCAAATCGTGCCCGTTTACCGTTCAATCGATTGCTACCACAAAACAATGCTTATGTCTCGACCATGTGGAAATTTGCACCTTCATCCAAAGGCTTAAAGCTTATTTCTAGTTAGGGTGCGAGATTTAGATATTTGTATTTACCTACGGATGTCTGAATTCTGCATGTCACGAAGGTGTTAAAACATGGAAAATACATTTTGAACTCAATACCGAATGATTTTACGTAGCTTTAGCTTATCATCACCACCTAGGAAACGTTCACTTCTGGACATATGCCTCCTTCATGGTACGCCACATCGACCGGGCCTGTGACACCTGCATCCAGCGACTCCCTGCGACCTTCAGAAGGATCACAAAAAATACTGTTAAAATTGCACCAATTCACAACCCAAAACTATAAAATTACATAAACGAATATATAAAATGATTGACTATGTGTACTACGAGTATGTAGAATCTGGCTTCCTTGATAATTTTTAGTGATTCTGTAATTCTGTTGCTAAGATACATGCATAAGATAACAAACACATCAACTTCAGCATTCATAAAATTAAAAGGATGGATTGTTTTATAAGCGCGGGGGTTTTGTGAATAATTTTGTTTGTTTGACACCCTTGAGAAGTTATTCTTAGAACAACAACGAAACAACATATTTTCGGAGCGGTAGAGTTGATTTCAATTACGAATTTGTCACAAAAGAAATGTAAATATGTTACACATAAGTTTCCAAGAAACACGAAAAACAGTCGACAGCTCCAATTCTACTTACGAACTCTCCAAAAAGTAGGAAATGAGATATGCATAAAAGATAAGAAGTGATAAATAGGAGGGGCCAACATATGGAGTTAGGTGTTATGACCGAATACATTTTATCGAAGTAAGGATTGCGAAATCGTACCCTTTTTATGTTTCTGTGTAAATTTACCGGGATTAAGTTGGGGGAAATATTATCCAGTCCCCTATTATCTCACGCCCGAGTTTGTGTTTTAGAGGCATTGTTTAGAGGTATATACAATTTTTGGACTGTGTGGTCCTGGTTGAGTGTAAGATCCAAATATACCTGACCACGACTAGCCACAGATAAACCTGAGAGTATCTGCATGTAATATGATTCAGTTGGAAAACAGTTATAAATAGTTGTTGTATTTGTTTAGTTTCAAAGTGTATAAACGTTGAGAAAAATTCCTAAATTACTTCAAACAGTCTTTAAAAAATAATTAAGTAGTGCAGTTACAATTTCAATTTTTTTATGTGTGTATTTAAGTTCCATTGCTCTCTGAGTGACTTTGAGATTGGTTATTCGACTCACAACTCGGAACTCGGAGTCAGTAGACGAACGAAGGTCACCGACATAGCTCGACGAGTCAGTGAGCTGAAGTGGCAATGGGCAGGCCACATCGCTCAAAGAACCGAGAACCGGTGGGCAGTAAAGGTTCTCGAGTGGCGACCACGTACTAGGAAACGTCTACCAGGCCGTCCCTTTACTAGGTGGACCGACGGCCGCGGGGAGTCGCTGGATGCAGGTACCTCGGGCCCAGTCGATGTGGCGTACCATGAAGGAGGCCTATGTCCAGCAGTGGACGTTTCCTGGCTGATGATGATGTGTATTTACGTATGATACACATGATTATGCTACTTGTATTCCTCTATCTATAATCAATAATGTTTAATAACATTAATAAATCAAATCAAAAATCTTGCCGTAGCTACACACGTATTTTAGGCTATAAATCTTGTATTTTGTGTATGTGTGAATGTCGTGTATGCGTGTGTGTGATCCTAAAAAGTAAGATTTAAAGCTTGAGAAAGAAGACGAGAATCATACACAAGAAATATTAGCAGAACGCACTTGGTAGTTAGAGCACAACATCCAAGCATGCTCAGCATAAACTCCCCAAGTAAAGACTGGTTGGACAGAGATCGCTAGCACTGCAATACCCGATCCAATAAATAATTTGATCTGAAAGAATCGTTCACATTGCAACTCGCAGTGCCCATAACCTGGACGAGCGTAGCGATCAAATCAAAATAAAATGATATATTTAACGATTAATAAATATTCACAAGTATTCCGCATCTCTAATAAATTATCCGCATCACACACATGTCACACATTTAAAGGTCTATTAAAGAAAGCCGAAACGACCTCGTCCAAACTGTGTCTATCAAACGGGTATGTTAATGCTACGTGGCAGCTCTTAAGGCCCTTTAATGGAGATGGAGTGGTAAAGTTGGATGAGATATCTTCGGGGTACGCGCATACGCTCCGGCGCATTTACGATCGATGTGGAACAGCTGAACATAGTATAATTTATTTTGTTGGGTGCAAAAAAACGCCACGCACGAATGTCAGAGTTTCCGAGAGCTACCCTAGGAGCATTTAATGGAGCTACTCTAGAGCTACCAATCAAAGACCTAAACGGCGTTGATAGTTGATAGACGACTAACTGTCAAACGAATTGAGGCAAAGGGCTACAGTTGTTCAGCCTAAGTCTAATGTTGAAATACTTTATAAGATTATTACGTATAGTAACTAACCTAAATATGACCAGGACGTATTTACAATGTCATATTTTGTGAAATGAGCCGAACATATCATTCTGCGATAAAGTATCAAGTATAAGTAGTCCACTGAAGTTTGACTATTTCCGCCTTTGGAAAACGATGTACCCCTCTATTTTCACAACTATACACAATGTATCTACTAGGCATAATTGTCGAATTATATCCGCAAACTATTATCGATTTAATCAGGAGTTTCTTTTTATATTTCCCCAAGAGGATATATTTCCCTGTAAAGTCCAAAGTCGACGGAAAAATGTGCCAAATGTCAAAGGAGGTCCGCTTTAGAGATTGTCTTCGACATAGCCTCTAAAGAGATTATAGTCGGGAATGTGAAGTATAGCCATCTATTATAAAACTTTGAACTAAAAAATTTAAAAAGCAAAGAAACTCTCCCATTCCTGAAAACTTCAACTTCATTCATAATGTTCGTTCGTTAACAATCATTTTCAAAAATCCAGCTTCAATATCTTGATATACACGTGGAATTTTTCTTCTTCATAAACTTACATTTTGCCGAAATACGCGCAAAAAAATTGGCCGTGGTAGCTCAGTGGGGTAGAGCGTCAGTTCTTGTACAATCGAGGTCTGGGTTTGATCCAGGCTCGTACCAAGTTTGAAACCTGTAAACTCCTGAGAATAAATTCAAAGATGTGTTTGAAGTCTACCAATCCGCACTGGGCCCTCGTGATGGACTGTGACCCATACACTCTCTGTAGGAGAAGGCCTGGAGCCCCTACAGCAGGGACATATGAATGTATAGGCTGTTGATGATGATTGCCTTTGCTGTCGGGACGAAACAATGTCTTACTTTTGCTCGAAGATCTTACTGCAATAATATGAACATTGAACACCCGATAGTAATTCGTGTGGAACATTCAAGCTCGGCTGTCTTATTTACAGGTCGTAAAATTTTTGTTTACATGTCCGAATTTGAACTTCCGTTCAGCATCATCTGATAAATTACGTTACAGTGATATCTACTCTATAGATATACAAAAGCATTAACGTGTTCTTGCGTCATGCGTGTCTTAGAGCTAAGTGCTTGACTTTAGTTTGACATTAACTATGGCAACGGGAAATTGTTATCGTATCACTTCCTGTGACATAGTTGGTCTGGTTGAAATACAAAGTTTGGGAAAGTTAGGCATCAGTTTTAATGTTTATCTTTCTAAATAACAAATAATATTTTTGGGTAACTTTGCATATTATTAAACACTGAATACATGGCAAGGCCAAGTGTGAGAACGACACTCAGGGCTCTACTAAGACATTTAGCTAACATTTTAGAAGTGAGTTGGTGGAAGGAAATTTGCAGTATTCAAATACAAGAATCCATATTTTCCAGGTTCACGCCATGTCACCGCACGGAAAATGATCTTTGTAAAAGTTAGCAAAATGAGTAATGGACGACAACTCTACCAACATCTTACTGTGATAGCCTAACATGCTTGATGATTGTGACAAATCCCTTCAATAAAAACACTAGCACACATACACACGTACCCATGAAACTGTACATAAAATAGCATTATTTTTTTCGGATGTTTGTGCTATTTAATTCAGTATATCTAGAAATAAGAAGCAACTGGCATCAGCACAAATTCTTTTCATTTCGAGTGAAGTACCTCCATTCTTATTTACCTTTAAGTTTTGCTCTTTAGTTCTCTTTCAACCTCGTTAATCCACGCTGTAAGTCGTTTTAATGAGTTCTGGAATAAACTGGGCTTTTATATGAGTGCCGTTGGGATTTTCAAAGGAGGTTGCGTCGTACGCTTTTTGCATTCATATACACAAACAATACACAAATATACGTCATTTCACTACCAACGTTGAAGCAGACTAAAATGATTGTTTACTACGAGTATATCGGCATGCAAAATATTTTATTTTACGGAATTAACTAATAATGGACTCTTCCATTTTTCTTTAAACAAAACGCTGTACTCAATTAGAAGATGGTCTGGTAGAGTTTATACAATTTCTTCTGTGCAAATATATGGTGAGTTTTCCTTTTTACCCGACTGCGCCAGAAGGAGAGACTGTTTTTCGAGAATATTTATTATTATATTTCAGGCCCATCTAACAGATCCAAAGACTTTAAGATTTTACTTACAGTGGTTGACTTTACCTGGATATCTAATAGAGAAAGACAAACTACAATATATTCATTACAAAAATATAAAAGGTTAAAAATGAATAATTATATTGCGTTAATTTGAGAAAAATCTGAACGAAAAACTCAGAGTACAGTAAAGTGTAGTGTACCTGTCAGTACTCGGTGTGGTTGGTGGCAGGAAATTTAATATGTCCGCCTAGCTAGCTGCCGCCATGTTACTTAAGTCTGCCGCCAGAAAGCAATGCTAATAGCACTGTTGTGTTCCGGTATGAAAGGTAGCCCTCTGGGTATTCAACGGCCTTATTGTAACGTAACATCAAATGAAATGAAGCCCAATTGAAAATCTATTAGATATGAAAAATATACATACAAATTCAAATTTTATATACATATTCTTAAAGAATAGAATATGGAAAACGCTGTTCGTCATTTTGATACTTGTATGACCACTTCATCACACACTTCTCCCTTACCCTATGTACGAGTATCTAAGAATACTAAGAAAGAGACAAACACTACTCTCTAACCTATTTTTCCTATTGTTACAGAAACATTCTCAACTTCGCACATTCCAAGAAAATGGAGCACCTCTTTGAAGTGAGCACCGAACGAACGGCGCACACGCATCGCCTTCAAACTGACACTTACTCCTACAGTTGAGCGAACCAGTGAAAATGGTTAAGTAGTAGTTTAAATAGACTGTTAATCAAGTGATAATATGAGCTTATAAGTTAAGTGGATGTCCGGAGATATGCCTTACTACGGGTACCGGGAGGGGGGATCGGACACGAGTGGGGGGTGCTCCGACTCGGACGGGGGGGAATCTGACTCGGAAGGGGGGCTCAGTACGGAGAGCTCAGCGGGTCAGGGTCTCCCGTACCCTGGATTCACGCCTGTGGCCCTCCGGTATTTGACTCAAGACACAAGACCCAGGAGTTGGTGCCTCAAACTCATCACCAATCCATATCCTTTTCAAATATACTATATACACAATGCATGTCATATTTGTTATCAATAGCTTCTTTAAAAATTATCGGTTTTTGTTATACTTATATCGATTTATATTTTATCGGTATTTTACCACGGTTCGTTTCGGCGTTGTTACAAGCGCCATAACAATAAATGTTTATTTATTTATGCTCACAGAGTGCCAACTTCTATAGAATATATGTATATTTACACAATGATAACCTTGCAATGTCAGTGTACCTGTGAGAGACTGGTGCCTGAGATGGCAAATTAAGAAGTATGTGTGTGTGAGGAAGAATGTTTCTGTGTGTGTTCGCATGAATGATCGCAGAGCAACCGTGGTACGAGTAAGTTACGCACAAAATGTAATTTTATTTATGGATCAAGACAATTACTGTTATACTAATATACACGTTTGTCATTTACTACAGTTTCCATAACCAATTTCCATCGTATTTTAAACATTAACAAAATCATACCTACTGCTTTTTCAACTCAAGGTCAAGACCGTCTTTTCGCGTATAGAACAGTGTTTGGGGAGATATTTTAATAAATTATTGTATTAAATTATCATTTTACTCAAAAATAGAAAGTTCGTGGTAGCGGATCCTAAGAACAAGGGTCGTAATACGACAAATATAGGATATGCAACTTGTTCTGCTAAACTTTATCGGGGATCAACTCGGAGCTTAATCGGGCTGGAGTCCTTGAGCCAGTTCCCACTGAAAAAATGGGTCTAAAAAGTAATATCTGGACATTTCTAGTTAATTACGTGTTTTAAGTGTTACCTGGTATAAGTTGGACATGAGCCTCCCTGATGAATTGACTCACCAGACTTTTCAATGGAGGATTTGTCATAATCTCTACGATTGGCAGGGGGGTTGTTGTCGCAGTAGGTAGACGCTGCTGCCGATATCTGGTGTTTTCCGTAAGTCGCCTTTTACGGCATACACGGGAAACAGAACTTGTCAACAACAAAATTCCTATACAGGTAGCCGTTACACGGTTGATTGCTCCCGGGATCAATCGCGAATGTTTCCTTCAACTAATGAGGTTTGTTATTGGATTACTCTCGACCCTTGTCCGGTTTAATTACAGATAGCTGATAGCTATTGTGTTAATAATGTTAATGTGTACGCATTGTGTTAATTGATACTATTGCTACTGATATGATCGCTAAATCCATGAACGCTTCGTCAGAACAGCATTTTGATAACTGCAAATTGTGTTATTGTCATCCTGTTGTGTTGTTTTGTAAACAAATACGTTTGTTCCATCTTCCTTTACAATATTTAAATAAAGAATAACTGTAACAGGGATGTTTTAAATACTGCCTGCACTACGCTATTTCAAAAATCAAGGAATAAGCTAATGCTGTATAGAAAAATACAAGAATTATATTTTTGTTTGTACAAAATTATTATTTTCTGTACTTAGAACGTGGAATGTCGTTTCAATGAAATTTAGACATGGTAATAAACCCCCTGAAACCAGCTTCACTTCATCTGGTCAACCAGAACAGCTGATATGTGTTTATTATATTTCATACATGTATAGGAGATTTAATATTCTAAAATCATCGTAAATGTGCTCATATAGCTAATCAAATCTGATATCCAATATATAATATTTATTATCATAAGCTCCCCAAAATATCTATCCCCAAATTGTTATCATTCAAAACATCCGCAAGACTGCGTACTCCTATCACTCAACTGCACCTATCGCTATCCATTATGGATTCTCAAACAGGATGAGAACTGTTTATGAAACGGAACGAGAAGTGTGAATATCATAAATGTTTATATTGGAATGACAAAGTATGTCAAACAGCTTGGTGAGTTTATGGGAACGCCAATCAACATGAAAAACGTTGATGTGCGAATCATAAATACATCATCATTCGGAGATCATAAAAACGTTTACTTTGTAAATTTCTTTGATAGTTAGCTACGTTTATTTTATTTTGCTCTGACATAATATTTATTACTGTCATACTTTAAATATTATGAGTATGAGTGACTTTATTAGTAACTATTATGACATGCTGATTTATAGTATATTTTTCATTTCCTTTCAATGTGGATGTAAAATTCATTAAAATACAGTTTATGTGTGGTTTTGGCATAAGGATAGGGTCGCCCTAAAGAAAATTCCCGGAAGCGCATCATCAGTGCAACTGAATTAAACTGACATCTAATCGTACCGAACTCACCTGTCAATCTCGGTAATAATTGGCCTCATGTTAAATAAATATGACCGTGTAATGACACTTTTGTTATGGTACAACTATATAGGCTTGCAGTTGACTATTCTGACTTTCTTGGTTTCCTCGGCAAATTGTCTTTATTTAGCAACCGTTTATATATCACATAGGTACATGTAGGGAAGTGCCTACCGATGCAATATACAATCACATGCGAAGTTTTAGATAACACCAGAGACTATTCCTATTTAAGAACTCTGCACATAAATATTCATCACAATTGGTGCCCAGGGCCCTCTTCAAACGAAACTCAAACAAGACGCCTATAAATAATATCATAAATACATTTATTTTGAGACGAATAAAATTCCTTTCTTATTTCTTATTGTTCTGGTTCATTCACTTCTTCTATATTAAAGTTACTTTGAGACCCTTCTTCAATTTACTTCATTGAATCCTTCGCCTTATCGAATTCTACGAAAGAGGAGTATCATCCTATATTATTATTAAATATCCTTTAGTGACCTATTCTTTTATACTCGTATTGCAATCCCCGGAGAATCCTAAAAGAAGTACTTTAACAACATGAGGCCGTTTTCGTACAATCGTCTGAGCTTCGAGGCGGCCTTTTTAATAATAAATAGAGGTCTCAGATCAAAGGGCGATGGCATGTCTGTCAAAGTGTAGATCTTTGCGGGTCACCAGTGTTGCACATTTAAATTTATTAGTAGGGGTCTGCATAATGAGTGTACTAGCTAGCGAGCGTAGAGCGTGAATGTTCTGGGAACACGGAATTTGTGTTCGCTTTTCAGCAGCCGGTGTGATGAATAATTAGGAGTTTGGAATTAATCGATTAAATACTATGCTTTAAGCTTTTGAATGCAAATTTTGATCGTCATTGTTGTTCAATCAGGGGTTGTTTAAATTAGTGTTTTGTGACTGCATTTCAACAATATCTTGGCTTTGTTCATACGCTTATTGTTACATAAAAAGTATTTTGATTAGTAACATTCTTCAAACAGTGATCGTCAACTTGTACTTTCTTCTCGATTCTTTGCTTCTGACTTTCTGTTTGTGAAAATATATAAGTTGTTAAGCAAGCATTTCCCTAATATTGTTTGTCAAGTTAATTTCAAGCAGCGGCTCTTTTGGTTAGGTAGTCCAAACCATGACCAGCTATGGGCGGTACAAACAGAAAAAATAATTAAACACATGCATGATGCACAATTGTGTATCAAAATTAAAGTTGTTGTTTTTTTTGCTTTTCCAATCCCCTCTATAAACTGTTATTAAAGTCTCTTTGTTGGAAACAAAACGAAGCGTGTTTTTGACTGGCTGTTTCGGGGGAATTCCGCAACACAAATATATCAGTACTTTCATGTCACAATTCCGATTTGAGTACCATTTAATCACCGGTTTTAAGGTTAACTTGCGGGACTTTTTTTGGGACGTCTTCATCACAGAAGGAAGACACTATTTCAACTACAATATCATACAACTAAGCCTACCTGAGTGTACGCTTCAGTATACAGCTACAAGTGAACACAAAACCATCCCTTTGAATACCCAACAATGAGAATTTAAATTAACCTGGTTCACTAACGCACAATTTAGCAAGTCAAGCGCCGCTCAGAGTCAGTTTTAATTTGCCGCAATCTCCACAGTACAACTCGGGCTCAACGAAATTGAATTGGCGTTGTAATCGGCTTACACAAATTAACGATATATTTTCATGGCGTCCCTTTGTGCCTGCCATTTTAGTTGGCATTTGACTAGTTTTCAATAATTAGAAAAAATACATGTAAAAGTTTTTTTTTGTCTTTACATAAACAGGAACTTTAACGACAGTAATCATAATATAATATGGACTTTAGAATAATATTAACATGTATCTCGTGAATGACGTAAGAAGCGCCAAAATAAAAAATTCTGGTGACGGGGATAGCAGCATCTACTTATAAATCAACAATTTTGCTGCAAACAGCTACCCACCAGCCAAGAAAGGGAATGAGCCAAACCATCTCATGAAAAAACCTTTTGATGTGGCGTTCTGGAGGAAAGATTACGTCCAACAGTGGACATGCTGTTGACATAACACAATGTTGTTACAGTGTAGTCCGCCTGGCTGTAGTTAGCATACTTGTGTCTCAATCTACCTCTATCTATCTACAAACAATATTGTTGGTATCAATCAAACATATAAATTCGTAGATATGTGTATTCCGCATTTGTATTTGAGAAGGTAACCATTCCACGGCCTTATCTCCACTTACAAATCCTTTCAGACAAGGCGGTGGTATACCAGACCGACCACTCACTGTGACCTTGATAGGTAAGTTACACATCCTTAGTGAATCTTGAAAACAGAAGACGTTGGGATTTTTTTTGTTATTTACAAAGGACTTAATTCGTCAATCGCTTGAGGCTTCCGGGTGCGCACGCTTGCCACCCCACGGCCTTATTTTTTTTTTAAATTGTGTGATTTTTTTAATATTACACACGACAATAACTCCGACAGTGACCTCATTAAACATTACCGTACTGGTAATACATAAGAAACATAAGGCTGTCTGTGGTAAGATTCAGAGACAAAAGTACCTTCGAAACCCTAGAAATATGACTAAACAGAAATGAATTATAAAACACCCATTTCATAGGCTTACGCAAACTCCTGCGAATCGAGAAATTATAGAAGAACATTGATATTAAAATTTAATGAGACGGTCTGCTCCAAAATGATGCAAACAAGAATTTTGAATGTGACCTCTTTCCCGTTTCAACAAAGTTGATTTTGACGAGGCGCTCTCCCTCGGCGGCTTTGCCTTTAAATATTAATCATAACTCCAACATGAAATCCATATTTCAAACCGCAAAATGAATGTACATTTAGTCCAAACAAAAAGGCCGAGTAATGCCCAACGAAATTTCAAAATGTAACTATAGTCTCGCAGCGGCTAACTATCATATAAATTATGAAAAACAAATCTGGTTAGCTTCACCCCAGCAGCATGTGTGCAATGAAACCATATTGTTACGAGTATATCCACTGCGCCGCGGTTCAACAGTCGGCAGGCAAGCGGCTTCTATTTTAGAATCTCTAAATTTTTAACACCAGTTCAATATCCTACAATGCCTTGTCTATGCTTTCAGTACCAATAGAATTGACTGAAACGTTTTCTTGTTTGGGTGTTCTGATCGTTAAATATTTATGTAAATCCATTAAAATGGAATGCTGTTTTCTAGTGCAGCACTCTACCGATTCTAAAATGATATGCCAAAAGCTGTAGGTCGAGAAAAACTTCAGTTTAACAAGTTATTAAAAATTGAATTTAAAAAAAACTAGACTGTCACAAAAGAACAAACAAACATACAAATAAATATATTTCCACTCCTCCACACTTCGCAATCGGGTAAAAAAACAAACACTCGCGACAATTGAATGCTGGCATTCTTGATATGATGATATGTCAATATAGTCATTTGTTATGTTCTGTATTTAATTTTTTTTTTATGGCGCTTGTGATTTATTTACAATTATAGCTCCCACAAAATCTATGCCACAAGCATGAAATAGAACCTTATATTTTACACGACACAAAGTCAAAGGAAGATCAATAGGAATAAAATCAAGACGAAGTACTTAACTGATATTAATAGGAATATGAAAGTAAGGTGGAGAACAAAATGAAGTAAGAAGTCATAGGGTAAATCGAGTTTAAATATCCCACATAGCAGAGACTGACATGGCGGAGTTCAGTCTGCCAGTTATGAACATTAAGCACTCTAGTTCTCCTCAATCTATGCTAGGAACAGCATATGTTTTGTGTGTTTAATATATCGGAGTTACTAAAGACTAACTTCATTAAAGAAAATATCGCTATAATTTTACTACACGCACCAAGCCCCGCATTCCCACTGTATAAAATAACTAAATTCAGAAGCCGCATAGCAGCCGAAATACGTAATAACAAAACAATATGTGCCAAGTTCAAAGGTTCCCAAGACCTGAGGATATACCGAACAGCCATACTGTACGTACAAAAGAAGGAATCAACAAAAGTGGCAGTAATGTACGGCACTTGATTGATTGACTGACTTCATTGTATACGAAAATATTGGAAACGAGAGGGTCTTTGATGTTAGAGGGATCGCGTACATGAATAAAACAACGGAATAGGATATTGACTATTAGGCGGGAAATGATATTGTTTAGATATCTCTCTTTGTAAGGTTATAAACAGACGATTCAAGGGGAGATGTTACCTCACTTCTTATACGTGTAACTCTGTGTATACATCACGACAGATTAGGACAAAGTACATGAGGAATTCTTCTGATGGAAGTAATTAAGATGACATTACTAAAACCTTGCATTTCTCATACAGTAACGCCATCTATGACTAATTTTAGAGTTATACATATTTACATATGTATCACGTATTAGACTATTACGTTGAAACAAAGCGTATTTTGGTAGGCAATTTTTTATTGATAGTTTGTGTGCTGTGTGTTGCACCTGAAATAAAATTGAGTTGTAATAATTTCTAAAAAGATATATTTTATATACTTCATTTATATGAGAATTGAATAAAACTTTCCCTAAAATAAATAACAATACATCAAGAAAGCGTCGGTGGCGCATTTGATAAGGCGCGGACTCTTAATATTAAGAGTTCCGGGTTCGAATCCAGCCGTGTACCTATGAGTTGTTTTTCAATTCAAGTACATTATCCGATTGCTTAAGAGGCTATGTTGGTAAGACCACGTGGTCGGTTTCAAGGTTGCATTGTTTTGTAGCTGTCCCTCTCCGAGCCCTATCCTACCCGAGCGCGTACGGTGAGACAGCATACATTACGCGATGTTATCCACCCGTTATTTGGATGTTTCGTAGTCCAGGGATCATTTGAAGGATACAGTATATTATGTAACCATTTTTTTAATACAGTATACTAATGAAATTTCAGATGTCGGTGGTTTTTCCAAATTGTTCTAAATCAATTCATACTCTTGTAAATCAGGTTCAAAGTTGGTGCTTTTTATTACCGAAAAATACAATACTTTGACGCCCTGTAACTCTGGAAGTATATATTTAAACGAAAATCTGACTCACCACCGACACAGATATTTGTTTCTAGATTGTGTCTTGAAAATTTCATAGATTTTCATAGCTTAATACTCAAAATATGACTGGACTACGTTTGTATGGGCGCTTTGACAACAGCATACCCTCTTAACGGTAAAGGAAAACATCATGAGGAAACCTGCGTGTCTTGAACAGGCATGTGAAGTCCGCCGTTCCGCACTGGTCCCGCGTGGTGGACTATGTCCCATACACTCTCTGTAGGAGAGTAGGCCTGAGCCCCTGCAGTGGGGACGTATATAGGCTGTTGATGCTGAATGACATCAAGAAAAAAATTATGCCAATGAATTTCCGTAGTCTTGAACTCGAATATACTAAGAGTTTTGCGAAAAATTCTGTAGACCTTTGCGAATAGTATTCTCTCATATTTTCTGTCATCATGTTATCTGCATAAGAGATCATATTAGAGAGATGAAAACATAACATTTCTATAAAAATTAGCTAATCGTCGTAGTGATGTTGCATTTTCGTCAAACCATTTTAAACCATACGAGTACATTCAACGGAAAAGATGCCGTTGGTTTTGAACATTAACATCCTGCGGAACTCATATAGAGAGTACAGTTACAAATGGCATCGTGACGAAATTTTCAATGTCTATGGCATCTAATGGTTGATTTATTTTTATATATTTACACAGTCCGTTTGTGTTAGCTTCATAAAATTGTCCATAACAAATAAACGACGTCGCCTTTGGCTGCGGGCCAAAATAAAAAATATATACGCAGTGTTACATGCTGTACTATGTTACTGACCTAGAGAACAATATAATCAGCAGACTTTGTATTAATACTGAGAAAATTTTACGCAAATGCTTTTCCTTATTTTGATCCGTACGGGGCGGTGGCTTGTTTATTAATAAGAAAAGTGAGCACAAATTCCATCCAAAGCCGTCGCTTGCCATCAGGTGAGATGAAGTCTAAATGCAAATCCATAGTAAACGTAATATCAATTCACCCATGGCAACATTTTTAGGGTTTCGTAGTAAAACAAGGAACCCTTATAGTTTCGCTCTGTCCGTCTGTCCGTCCGCGGCTTAGCGCAGAGATCCTTATAGAATAAAATTTTGCAAAACGATTTTTCAAAGGATGGCTCCCATACATTTTTTCACGTCTTACCCATTGTGTGGGGTATTGTTGATTAGGTATTTGAAATTCAAATTTTGAAGAACATTGTGGGTCTGGAAACACAAATTTTTGATTGAAGAATCCGTTTTCGAAATATTAAGCTTTGAAGCGATAATTTTTTTTATCACAACCCCAACCTCAATCTTCTAAACTATTGCTTTTAAAAATCTGAAAAAAATTCACAGTTGTTGTACATAATTACATATGATAAACTTTAAAGGAAAAGTATAACGACAAAGGTGGCTTTACAGGTTAACGAGTAATAGACGACCAAATTATAAAAGCTTCTTGGAGTAGTCAAAATGAAAACTTCGTCCAAATTACACTCAAAATTACTTTTTATAAAACCAGTTCAACTACGGAACTCTGTACTGCACGTGTCCCAACACGCACTTGACCATTTTTTAATACTGCTACCTACCAATATAACACAATTATTACGAGCACCTCTCAAGAGATGACAATATAATATTCTGGATATGACAATATAATCTGCCTGCCAAGCGTGGTTATTATGGCAAATCCTCTCATAGAAAGTCTGACATGGTAATCCATGAGGGAGACTTACGTCCAACAGTGGACTCGCGCGGCTGATGACGACATTTGAAATGGCCTTTGTAGCAAATAATATCCTGGTGAAACAACTATCTAAAAAGCATTTCTAGTACTTATTAATTACTAGCTAATGACAGCGACTTCACGCTCATGGAGTTCGGAAAGTATCCCCACAGGAACTACAAGCTGGATCGGGATAAAAATGAGCTTATGTTCTTTTCCTGCCCTTTAACTATCCCTATACAAAATTCAAATCATTCATCGATTACGACGGGAAGGAAGGACAAACAGTCAAAGGAATAAACAAACAAACGCACTTTCGTATTTGTAATATTAGTAAGGACAAGGTAACAGAAGTATTTTTTATTGTTTATTGCACAAAATATTAATTACAAAGTCAATTATAACTTTAATTGTACAATTAGAGTGGCCTATCCCTAACAAGAGATTTCTCCCGGCACTCACACTGGAGCTTTCAAAAAATACATATTCTGTAATTAGACCTACATACATGTACATAAACAAAACAAAAAAGTATATATAAGAGAAAATAATGTAGAAAAAAAGCATAACAGTAAATAAAAACACGATTTACGTAATTTATTACAATTTTTCCGTCCATTTTCTGCTGTCCAATTGCTAATTATCTGTACTCAACTATTAGAATAATTGTAAACGAAATGAAAAGCGACGTTCAATTTCAATGCGTCAGCCTGCCCTTAAGGAACCTAGTCATAACATTAAAGCCACTCCATAGTTCTGCTAAATAATTGAATTCAAATCACTTTCCTAACGACCTCACCGTAAGAACCATTTAAGGACCTCCCCTTTGAGGTCTAAATCCGTCACGTCCGTGTTAACAGAGCGGTGAAGTTAATGATCCCATTAACTTTAGTAGCGATCCATAACAGTCCTAATGTTTCATTAAATTTTTAATGCTTGTCCTATAATTAAGTGATGACGAAATACTTAAAGGCAGTTAAAATCAGTAAACGTTTTATTACGAAATCTTTTTTCTCATTTTGTCAATATAATATACCAATAATTAAATGAACTTATCGAACGCGATCCAATGCGACGTCGTGGTGTATTGCAAGCTTAAGTCCAACTAGAAAGCACAGCTGAAAAGTTTTCATCAATTCTACACAAACTAGTATTAGATATTTTCTAATTTCTATCCCACGCTAATATTATAAGATGTGGAAGGTGTTTGTTTGTTGGTTGTGTAGGGGCGCATACGTCACAGTATGCTGACTTGACGTTTTGCGACTCGGGGCTCGCCAGTCGTTCCCCGCGCCCCTAGCCAAACACGCGCGCGCAGCGCTACATTATTACGTCATACAATAGTCTCGTCTAATCTAAGACAAATTTGTAATATCTCAATAAATAGCGCATTGTTTCGTGAACTGAGTATCGTGGTTTGACTTGAGCATCTCCTCTCAAAACACAGACTGATTTGTGCAGTTAAAGAACACGTGACAACTAAATTATCAGACTTTATATTGGTGACCCGTTTTAGTGAACTGTTCCAGTGTTGTACATACTCAGTTCCACGCTATTAGGGGGCGACTCACTTGCGGTTGGCTAGGTAGGCTATATTAGATATATAACTACCTTTTTTATCACCGCGCGTGTAAAAATGGCGGAAGAGAATAAGGAGGTCAAAGGAATCTCCGTCGACGCACGCGTACCGGACTTCTGGACGGATCAACCGGAGCTGTGGTTCCTGCAGTACGAAGCTGCTGTTTTGCCGCAGCATGCCAGTGATGCCGCACAGTTCCAGCTACTTGTCACGAAATTGGGCAAGCAAGTGTTACCTCAGGTAACGGACATCCTTCAGAAGCCGCCGGAAAGGGAGAAGTACAAGGCAATCAAAGCAAGGTTGTTGAGCGTCTATCAGGAGTCAGAGGATAGAAAAATACAGAGGCTCGTTGGAGAGATGCAGCTTGGTGAGCAGAAGCCTTCTCAGTTGCTTAGATGTATGCAGAACCTGGCTGGCACTAGCTTCCAGGATAACGCGCTCAGAACGCTATGGCAAGGCCACCTACCGGTTGCAGTCAGAACGGCGTTAGCAGCCTCCAGTGTAACAGCTTTGACGGAGTTGGCAGCGATGGCCGATAGGGTTATGGAGAGCCTGAAGCCAGTAGAAGTAGCAAGCGTGTCGACCGGAAGAAGCGAAGAGAGCAGTGTTACAGCAAAGATGGAGGAGCTCAGCATGGAAGTGGCGGAGCTGCGTAGAGAGAGAAGACGCTGGAATAAGGATCGCCGCGTCGGGACACAGTTCCGCAAGGACTACGATACACAGCAAGGACGACCGCCGGGCAGGAAGCTGTGTTATTTTCATCAGCGTTTCGGAGCAAAGGCTTTTAAGTGCAGGAGTCCTTGCAGCTGGAAAGGAAAAGTCAACCAGGGAAACTAGAAGCTGTGCAGTCGACGACGGGACCCTGCATAGGCAATATTAATCGCCGTCTATGTGTGCAAGACAATAATAGTGGTCAAAGTTTTCTTATCGACACGGGAGCAAATGTTTCAGTGATACCTGTTGGGGTGGTTAGGCGTAAAGCTAGTTGCGACAAAAGCGAGTATAATCTATACGCCGCAAACGACACGCGTATAAATACTTATGGTACAACTTGTATGAATATTGATTTGGGTTTAGGTAAAATTTTTAAATGGACGTTTATTATTGCAGGCGTCAAGCAACCCATAATCGGAGCGGATTTTCTAAGCCATTATGGTTTGCTTGTCGATCTTAAAACAAAAAGGCTTATCGATAATTATACTAAAAAAAATATAATTGCAAGTGTCGTAAATAGTTCTGTATCATCAATCAAAACTGTAGACGAATGCCACCCATATAGTAAATTACTAAATGAATTTCCAGATATAACAAAACCAATTTCGTTTAAGGAGACTCCACAGCATACAGTGAAACATCACATAGAGACCACGGGGCCACCGGTGTTCGCACGGGCACGTCCGCTGCCACCGGACCGCTACAAAAAGGTTAGAGATGAGTTTAAAAATATGCAGGAAATGGGCATCTGCAGACCATCAAAGAGCTCGTGGGCGAGTCCTTTGCACGTGGTACCTAAGAAAAATGGAGATATACGTCCTTGTGGTGACTACAGGCAGCTGAACGCTATAACCAAACCAGACAGGTACCCCATTCCCCGTTTAGGCGATTTCACATACATTTTGTCAGGTAAGAAAATTTTTTCGTCAATCGATGTCAACAGGGCCTATCATTTTATTCCAATTAATCCGGCGGATATCGACAAAACCGCGATTATCACGCCCTTCGGATTATTCGAGTTCACGAGGATGACCTTCGGACTTCGGAATGCGGCCCAGACCTTCCAGCGCTTCATGAATCATACCGTTTTAGAAGGGCTAGATTTTCTATTCAGCTATATTGATGACATCATCATCGCCAGTGACAACGAGGAACAGCATCGAGAGCACCTGCGGCTACTTTTCGAGCGGTTAAACAGGTTTGGTATAACGATCAACTTGGCGAAAAGTTGTTTTGGAGCTGCCGAATTAGATTTCGTTGGTTTCCGCGTCACTTCCAATGGGATACGGCCTTTGGACGATAAAGTCAAAGCCATCTGTGACTATCCGAAACCAAAGAACATCAATGAACTTCGTCGGTTCTTAGGAATGGTAAACTTTTACAGGAAACACATCCCACAGGCGGTAAAAAGTCAATGTATTTTAACAAAATACCTAAGTAACGCCAAGAAGAACGACAAAACACCCATTGTGTGGACACCGGATGCGGAATCAGCATTTCGAGAATGTAAGTCGCAACTGGAGAACGCTGCGACGTTATCGTACCCGAGCGCGGACGCTACGTTGGCGCTAATGACCGACGCGTCGGACACGTGCATAGGGGCAGTTCTACAACAAATGGAAAAAGGTTTGTGGAAGCCTCTTGGGTATTTCTCTAAGGAGTTGACGACACCGCAACAGCGTTATAGTACGTATGATCGAGAATTATTAGCCATTTATTCTGCCTTAAAATATTTTAGAAAAATATTCGAAGGCAGACCGCTGGTCATATATACGGACCACCGACCGCTAGTACACGCGTTCTCAAGATCAAAATCAGCTACTGACGCGGAGACGCCGAGGCGTACAAGGCAGCTATTGTTCATTAGCGAGTTTACAACCGATATTCGGCATGTACAAGGTAAACACAATAGTGTGGCCGATGCCTTATCGCGTGTAGCGACGATTTCATGCCCAGCACCATTAGATTTGGAACGGCTGGCCGATTCGCAGAAATTGGACACCTACATTTCGCAACGACGTCATACAGACGACGACAACAGCGTATGCATTAAAAGCATATTTGTGCCTACATGTGACCACGAGTTGTATTGCGAAATATCAACATCGACCGCTCGACCCTACCTACCTAAGGAATTTAGGCGTCAGGTATTTGATAATTTGCACAACTTAAGCCATCCAGGAATTCGAGCTTCACGCAGATTGGTTGCGAAAAGATATTTTTGGCCGGGTATGAACACAGACGTAGGTAAGTGGGCCAAGTCTTGTATTAGGTGTCAAAAAGCAAAGATCGGTAGGCATACAATATCAGAATACGGAGCTTTTAAACAGGCAGAGCGTTTCGAACACTTACATGTTGATATTGTCGGACCTTTACTCACGACTGAGGAAGGGTATAGATATCTTGTCACCATGATCGACAGAGGTACGCGCTGGCCGGAAGCAGTACCGATAAAGGATATTACGGCGGAAACTGTCGCTAAGGTAATATATGATAACTGGATCACGCGATACGGTTGTCCTTGCCGAATAACAACGGATCAAGGGCGGCAATTCGAAAGCCAGTTATTCACCGATTTGATGAAGTACTTAGGGGTCGAAAAGGTAAGGACCACTAGTTACCATCCACAGGCTAACGGCATCGTGGAACGCTGGCATCGCAGTTTCAAAGCAGCGATGATGGCTCGCCTAGACTCAAGGTCATGGGTAGACGAATTCTCAACGGTGCTATTGGGACTTCGCGCTGCGGGACGTAGCGACAACGGCGTCAGTGCAGCCGAATATACGTTCGGCAAGCCGTTACGATTACCAGGTGACTATTTTTCAACAGGTAATTCTGTACATGGTGGCTCAAGTGGTGTCCTTGAGAACGTACGCGAAGCAATTAGCAGGCTCAGACCTATCGCTATTAATCATCATTGTAACCAAAACTGGTTCGTGCATCGAGATTTAAAATCTTGCACACATGTGTTTGTCAGAGATGATGCAGTTCGGAAGCCTTTGAAAACTCCGTATGATGGTCCTTTCGAGGTCATTAAAAGAGGTTCGAAAGTTTTCGAACTGCAGCTACCAAACAGGCGGGTAAATATCTCTATCGATAGACTGAAACCGGCATACGTTCTTAATGATTCGGAAAGCACGGTTGCGCCACCAAGTACAGAAATCAAGACGGCTTCGGAAGCAGTGCACGGCAATGTACGCGGTGATAGACCACCGCTGAAGAAAACGCGCAGTGGACGCGTAACAACGATGCCAGCACGTTTCTAGTAATTAAGGTCATACTAGGTAAGCAAAATAGTTTAGGCATGTGCGTACTTTATTGCAATTTCTTTTAACCTTACATTTATTTGGTAAAGCAGCCCACACCCACTAAGGTGATATTTTCATAAGTGTTTTAGCATTTATTTATTTTTGTCACTTTAGTTCACAAATATTACTTACGTTTTCATAAAAGGCATTTCGTTCACAGTTTTGTAAAAAATAATAATATTTGATCTAGTATATAAGAACTTGATTGTTTAAATTTAAAAATGTACAAACAGTAATGTATATTGCCAGCAATGTATACTTAATGATTTAGCATGAACATTGAACTGTTACAGAGTCATGATGTACGCAAAGCTATCATGTTACGCATTGTTGTTGTAGGTTTATCGCAGTGCATTCTTTGTTTGTATCGAGTCATATCTTAGTAGTTATAATTTGGTTTGTGATTTCAAAATTTATGTATTTTTCATTTTTCATCGTACCAAATTCTAGGGGGGTGTGATGTAGGGGCGCATACGTCACAGTATGCTGACTTGACGTTTTGCGACTCGGGGCTCGCCAGTCGTTCCCCGCGCCCCTAGCCAAACACGCGCGCGCAGCGCTACATTATTACGTCATACAATAGTCTCGTCTAATCTAAGACAAATTTGTAATATCTCAATAAATAGCGCATTGTTTCGTGAACTGAGTATCGTGGTTTGACTTGAGCATCTCCTCTCAAAACACAGACTGATTTGTGCAGTTAAAGAACACGTGACAACTAAATTATCAGACTTTATAGTTGTTTCATTGTTTGTCCTTCGCTCACGCGGCAACGATGGAGCAAATGCTCAACATATTTTTTACGTTTATTTCATAAGTCCACGCGAACGAAGCGCAAAGAAGAACAAATGTTTTCTTGAAAAGTTCATATTCTAATCAGGAAAATAGTAGGTGGCATCAGTCTTCACGACTATTCTTTTATCGTCACGTTACGGTATGTCATGGGAGAATCAAGAACTATTTTATATAAGATGAAAAACATGTCTACATTCTTTGGTTTCCTCTTCACAAGCAGGTGAACGACGTACTAACTACTAGTTAGATTTTCAATTAACAAACTACCAAGCTAAATTTCAATTAGTAGAACATATGCGCTGCTTTTCTCAGTCAATTTATCGCAAGAAACCGTGTCTTAACTCCGAGATTGTTTTGGTTTTAATTTTCTTTAAAATTGAAAACATGTAGGATGTAATATGTCTCTATATTTCGGATTTTGATTGGATGTAAATCAGTCAAATTAAGAAGTAAAATCCCAACGGAAATCAATCGAAAAGATTTTTCGGCTAAAATCTCACAAAATAATGTGTCGCGTCTTTGTCGGACATATTACTTTTATATACTCTGGCAAAAAAACTTCCAGACGTGTAACATTTCCTACCCAGTGACGGTCTTTCTTATTGTTGTTTTTTGTCTAGCAACAACGGTTTACCCATTGTGCGTGCAGTGTCAGTTTCATTCTATTTTTAATTTGGGATAACGTTTCCATTCGCAGAATTGTTTGTATGTATTCGAATTACGAACGGGCTTACCTTGGAGTAAAGACCCTGAGATTCATCTTGCAATAAAACGGGAAATAAGTATTAATACACGACGGCTCTCTGACTTAGGCATTATATACATTCTCCGAAACATAAACGTCATACTTGTTTGCAGTGTTCGGGTAAATATGATATAGTTATATTCCTGTGTGTGTTCGTTTATTTTTGCAACATATTTGTGTAATACCAATTTCCGCCAGGAGTAAGTTCGCTAACAGGAAATTGGGAACGCTGTTATGTTTTCAACGGCAGTAAAAATATAAGACATGTAAAATTGAATTAATTTGAATACATTATAGAAACGTTTTACTTTACAATCTTTATGACGATGAAAAGCAGTTCCTATGTTGCTACATACATGGCCGTGTGATCACAGCTTTAGGAGATTATCTTTATTTCTCCCATGACTGATAGGTGTCGTAAAACACTGATAAATTATCGTAGACGAGAAGCACTGTATACCGCATACTGCGATAGCCAATTCGCCTACAAAATTTTACCGTTTTATATTTGTCCTGGCAATTCGGCATCTTTTAGGCTTCATTTTTAGGGTACCGTACCTCAAAAGGAAAAAGAACCCTTGTAGGATCACATAGTTGTTCGTCTGTCTATCTGTGTGTGGATACCCTTCGTAGAGGTATCAAATCGAAATTGATATCCAATACTCAAAATTGCAATCCCTTGGTGCTTTCGAAAAATCAAACTTTTAAGTCAACGCAATAAAAAATATACGACCGTTTACGCCGCATATCTCGACGACTTCCCTTGCTAGCAAGGAATCAAAGCCTATAGGGTACTTCCCATTGTCCTAAGAAATTACTTAAAATCCTAGTTTTTAACTATATAGCACAGTAAAATCGCTTTTAATACTCAATTGGACCTCAATTTCCGTTGAAGCATTGTTCGGTGACCAATTATTTATTATTTTCAGTGAATTAGTTATTCATATTCTGTACGATACTCTCTGTGCTCGAGTCCTTCTTGCACTTTGCCCGTTTTTAGATTATGCAAATGACTACGACGATTAGAAAAGCACCTAATTCCATTAAGTAATAAAATTGCCACCACCAAGAATTGTTTTTCGTGACCGAAAAACTTGAAAGCTATAGGGAAGCACGTTAAATACTGAAAAAGAATTACGTTACTCTAAAATTCACGAACGTGTTCGAGTTTTTACGATTGGAGAGAGGTTGGAAATGAAGTCCCTTTGGAACCTTGCCCAGACAAACGCCAAGCCTACTAAACAACCGCACATTCGATCGATAAACACCAAAATACACGACACTTGTCTATCCGCAGCTGTTCAAAACCTGCACAATGTTGAAACGTTTTTTAGAAATATACGAAAGACGCTCGAGAACGAATAAAATTTCTACATTTTTTTTAAATTCAATTTGCTTTTAGCCTTACACTCGTCCTTTAGGCAGCATCATTAATCTCCTAAAAATCGTAAATGATTTTCACACCTGACAACGCAGTTTAAAAGCGAAACCAAAACTCTCACAATGATATTGAAAATATAAACCTGGCCCATGTTATAAAAATTTAGAGTATATAAGAGCCCTTCGCAACAAAATGCATTGTTATCGCTAGAAGTTCGCTCTGACATTTTTTCAAGTCATTGTTACTCGAATACTCTCACAAAAGCTTTTCTTGTTCTTTTTTCATATTACTCAACAGGTTTTCGCCGATACACCTATAGTCGTTTGCATACCTTTTATAATAAATCAACGTAAAATTATTTCGATTAGCACCTGTTATAAAATACACTTTTTCTATTGAGCACTATTGAATAAAAGAAAGAAAATGTATGTGTTTAACAGCTTAACCTAAACACATAACTAGTAAATGCATACAAATAAACAGGCATAAAAATACGTAATTGGACAGTGTCGGTCAGGTGGTGTGAAATAAAATATACATCTCATCAGAAAAATCGAAACACCTTGCACGTTGTGTTGGATTATCAGAAAAACATATTGAAGTTTAATTTGAATTTAGAACATTAACATTAGGATTTGAAAACCTGATATTATTCACTATTAAACAACATTTGACATATATTCCTAAATATACAAATTTTTCTGATAATCCTTAAAAAACATAAACTTGCAAGGTGTTTCGATTTTTCTGATGAGAAGTATATAATATATGTGTCCCAAACTTTAACAAAATTGGTGTCACCGCTTATGCGTGATTTATACACGCGTCCAAAATTCACCTTCATAAAATGGGATTAGTTGAAAGTATAATTTATCACTAAAATACCGCGGAATTTAAAACTGTTTTTTATTCCAGAATTAATTTTACTCGCCATGTTAGGTTATTCTTTCAAAAAGGTTTACTGAGAATAAAATGTAAACTCATTTTTAGGGTTCCGTACCCAATGGGTAAAATGGTACCCTATTACTAAGACTACGATGTCCGTCTGTCTGTCTGTCCGTCTGTCACCAGGCTGTATCTCATTAACCGTGATAGTTAGACAATTGAAATTTTCAAAGATGATGTATTTCTGTTACCGATATAATAACAAATACTAAAAAACAGAAAAATAAAATTTAATAAATTTAAAATGAAAAACAGTTAAGGGGGGCTCCCATAGAACATACATTATTTTTATGTTTACAAACTTAACTTTGCAGTTCAAAGCCATACATCAGGTATGCAATGTAACCGCAAAGTAAAGTTAGTTCTGCAATCGGATTTACATTTTCAGTAGAGCATTGTTGGGTGTATATTACTTCACCTATTATTTATGATTTTAAGTATGCTTATCATTATTATTCTATACGGAACCCTCGTAGCGCGAGTCTGACTCACACTTGGATAGTTTTTAAATTTTTATGACACCTTTATCAATAGTCATTATTTTCACTTTTGTACTTTAAACAGAACGAAAGGTGCAAACGAAGCTATGTAATTTTGTTTCCAGCAGAAAGCGTAAAGAAAACAACACGTCAGCATGCACTAGTCAGATAACACTCGCGTTAGCTCCTATTAACACAGGGACATGGTCTATTTTGCATCGCTGTGCACTAGAAAACATCAGTGCAAATAGAGCTCGGTGTGCTTTCAAACATTTGTGTACAAAGCAGAGCTGCGGCAGTTTGTCCTTTCAAACGTTACGGGAAAATCAAAGCTTTTACACCGTGTGCGCCTGGACGTTTCCCGGCTGATGATGATTCAATGCAAACATATAATTATAGATATGTTGTACATATATTTTGCGAATTGTATGTTAAATAAAACCAGTACATAATTGAGCCCAATTTTACCTATTTTAGTTTGTTTATAAAAATTGACGCTAACTTCAGGGATTTGTATTAACTTCAGAAGTACTTTTATTAATCTGATACAGAAAAAGGCGAGGGCGAGTTAAAACCAGTTCCACTAATCAAGCAGTAATTTAATTAATTTACGAACTCAATTATTAGCATGAATTAATAATGTGAGCGAAGTGGAGCAAGTAAACGGTTTCAATTAATAAATTTTAAAGTTTTATTGAATTCATAAGATAAAGTCTGCCATCACGATTTTCGAGTTCATCAAAGTAGTTGGTTAAATGTCAAAGGTTTACAAAATTCGTATACGATGGTTATCCGTGTGGTCTCAGCTTTACAATAAGATCACCTGACGTCACTTCGTGGGTGTCGTAAATGTATGCTATGGGAAAAACTAGGAGATGAATACCAGCACTAAACATAAATCTAACGAAATAACAAATAAATAATTTAATTCACTGCTTCTACTAGCTCTTCGAGACTTAGTAACTGTCTATAGTGTAATTTAGCGACTTAGCGATCGCTAAAAGATATTGGTAGTTCCACTTGGCCTTCATCTCACCTGTTAATAATTGTCAATAAAATCAAGGCTGAGTACCTGGAAAAACTCTATAGTCAATTTTGCAATCTCCTGAAATGTATATAGCATTTAAGGTATGATCTTTTTATCCGTGATTTCAGCCACGTGGACTTACAAAGTGTCCCACTGAAACTACTCGATCGGTCGGGATAAAAAAAGCCTATGTCCATTTCAGGCCCTTCAAATACAATACAAAAACCAAAGCAATTCTGACCCTTCGTTACCAAGGGAAGGAAAGATAAAGAAACATATAAACTCATCTTCGCATTTATAACCACAATTACATTTCTAAACTGGGAACAATCGAAGAAAACACAAGTGAATTCAATTTAAACACAATCGTTTTGCCATAAATCGGCTGACAAAATACGAGTAATCCATTAACTTTTGGCTTTTCTTCTAACGTAATTCTTAAAACAACATCCAGGTACCTATCTAACCAGGTACCAGCTAACGGTAGCCATTACACTAATGAAATTATTAAAAAGAATGGTGACGACTTCCCGCTTCCAGTTGCAGAAGTATTCATTCGAAAACGTCAGTCCATTTGAAAAGAATGAAATATTAAAGCTCGGGGCTCGATGATTTGAAATCAGATGCTATCCCGTTTTCCCTCCAAGACGTTTCGTTGTCTCGTTTGGATTGCGCTGTGCTTTTGTGTGCAATGTTTTCTATCTCAACCGGCGATTTCATATTTAAGCGATTGAGATTGCTTTCGTGGACACCTGTTTCTATGAACAGATTTGTACATTGAATTAGATAAAGATATTATCAAAAGTTTTATTTCGGTTTAAAGATCTTTATTGTTTAAAAGAATTTACAAAATTCACTTACATAAGAAACTTAATACTTAACAAATTATATTAAAACAGAACTAACGTGAATCTAAATTAAACTAATATCAGTGAGTAAAATAACATCGATTTTTTTTTTCATACAAATTAGACTAGCCTAATATGTGAGTAGAATTTTAAAACTATACAATACAAACTACTCAAGTCTGTCAAAGAGCGTGAAGTGAAGTCGTCATAGTTCAATAGTTGGAGCGTACTTATTTTGTATGAAAAATATTAAAAGCCTTTTTAAAGTGGGAAGTGATTTGGCATTTTTCAAGTCATTAGGTACTCGTAGTTGGTTATAGATCTGTTTGTTCTCGGATGCCGTAGTACAATATTATTTGCACTTCTTAACGTCTTTGTGTATATATGGTTATTTTTCGAAGAAAAAAAATTAAATGTAAGCAATTTATTGAGTAAATTTAATTTGTTAAGACAAAAAAAAACGTTTGTATATATTATACAATATACTTTTAAAAAAATTAATTAAATCATATAAACACAATAAATTGGGTAACTTCTACGAGAGAAAGGTCTCGACCGTCAAGAAGTGTCAACAATGCTTGTTTTATTGAACCGGATTGTTTTTATTCATCGCAATAGTTACACAAAGATCGGCTGTTGATCTGCTAATGAAATGAAAATCATTGAACGTAAATATTAAAATTTTGACTTAATATTTATGATGGTGATACAAATAAGCCTACTTAGACTTCCGTGGGCAAGGGTAACTATTGCTAAACCTCCGCTGTCCGTCCGTCCGTCTGTCAGCGGGTCGTATCTCATGATCTTGTAATAGGCAGATAGTTGAAAATTTCACAAAATGGTTTCTGTTGCCGCTATAACAACAAATAATAAAAATAAATCTTATAATTATGTATCTATCACATTGAAATCGATACTTAACGATTACAAACGGTTAGCGCCTATAGAAGGAAATTATTCTTTATGACTTACCGGACCTATTCACATTCTGTACGAAGCCCTGGATACGCGAGTCTGACTCGCACCTAGCCAGGAGTGTTCTGTGTGTTACTTTAAATATCCTCACTATCGAGTTAATTACAAAACATCGAAAAAGGTCGACGTTGGTCCAAGATTGGTTCAATCCATTTTTATTGAGCTGCAGCATATGTATTTTCCGTCCCTTTTTTAGATTCAAATCAGGATTACGTTTTTTAAAATTCATTTAAAATTCGAGATCATTTTATTTTCAATCGAGAGCTATTTCGTAGTTGTCTCAAGAACCTAAATAGTTTTTCGGTCAACAATACCTTATATCTGTAAACTACATATGTTCAGAAGGACTTCATATTGTACAGCTACCTACATCTGTCTTCTAGAGTAATGTAGCACAGGCCACGCGTATTTTTCAAAGCGGCACGTTATGAAGCAAGAGGGGCTGGTGCGTTCGCGTCCCGGGCAGATTCGTTTTACAGGTCATTAGAGTAAAAAGGGTAAACGAAATTGTAACAACGACCCGCGCCCCGTTTTAAATGGGAGGCGTAACGATTTCATTGTAAACTTTCCTAAATAAACTTTTATTTTGGACGACCGAACGTTCTCTGATGCGGGTCCCCAGTCTTTCAATTCGTTTGGGTGCTTACGTTGCAAATGAAATTATCTCGTGGAAATGAGACAGTCTGTGTTCCCCGGGGCTTCGATCAGCCAGAACAAATATTGTGATAAAATGTCCTTGCATCTCATAATAAGAAATATTAAAAAAAGAAACACGAAATTTAATTAAGATGTCAAGACCGTGTACGTCGTCGGTGGTGCAAAGGATAAGGCGTGGGCTCTCAATCTGAGGGTTCCGAGTTCGAATCCAGCCGTGTACCTATGAGTTGTTTTTCAATTGAAGTACATTATCCGAATGCTTAACGGTTAAGGACAACATCGTGAGGAAACCTGCATGTCTTAAACAAGCATGCGAAGTCCACCAATCCGCACTGGGCCCGCGTGGTGTACTATGGCCCATACACTCTCTATAGGAGAGTAGGACTGGGCCCTTGTGATAGGGTATGTAAATGTGAGGGTTAAAATAATAATAAATGACCTTCATAATTATATCCTTACCTTTTTACACAAGCCCGCGGTAACTGTGGCCAGGTCATTAGTGAGACATCACGTGGGAGTGTGCAAATTCACCAAGACGTAAACTTCCGACCGAATTAACGACCGCAGGCAAATGTTTTCAAATTCAATCTTAATTTCCACCAATATTTACCGCTAGCGCGATCCAAACGATCGCTTTTTACACCGGAATTGGCGTCTATTTATACCACGTTGTGCAATTGCTTTTGCAATTAAATGCACATATAACTTTACGCAGAATTTTATGCTCCGAGGAACGTGCTATTATTCCCGAGATAAGATGCTTATGAGGTTTTTACGAGTGGAGTGAAAGAAAAATCCGATAACGCAGTCGTTCGAGATTATCTATAGATGCATCCGTATTGGTGATCTGTGTTCCGTCCAGGGGGCGCATTCAATAATCACAAACAGTATATCTTCATGGCTCGAGGATGTCTTTGCTAACGTCATTAGATATTGATCCTTGTTGGCTATGGAACTAGAACCGTCAGACAACTCCAGGCCATGAATCATTTCACAAATAGACATGGACGTGTTTTATTGACAAACACAATACCGAAAGATATAGAAGATTCCGGAAGAAATAAATACAAAGGAAATAATATCACAACAAATAATACGAATACATTAAAGCATGAACACAAAGATAACAACGAAATAAAAATATAAAATTACGATGTGTTCTATTGCGGCTGTCAACTGGGACTCCAAGTCATGTGCTGCACCGGAAACCGCACAAATGACCACTGAGATTACAGGGAAACTCATTGTTCCGACACTCGCAACTATAAAATAGTTAAACTGCCTACGTAGCCTACTGACTACATACTTGGACTTACAATACTTGGATTCCCAGTGGGGGTGCCTATCGGTACTCGGTTTGGTTGGTAGGAGGGCATTTCCTATGTTCGGCTGGCCTAAGTCTGCTGCCAAACACCTGCGCCTCATTAGCACCATAAATTTTATAAAGTCTAGGATTTGTATTTTTATTTACAGTAGGAGGATTAACAGAAGTAATATTAGCTAATTCATCTATTGATGTTTCTCTCCATGATACTTATTATGTTGTTGCTCATTTTCATTACCTTCTTTCAATAGGCGCTGTATTTGCTATTATAGGAGGATTTATTCATTGATACTCGTATCCACTATTTACTGGAATATTTATAAACGCACATCTTCTTAAAATTCAATTTTTTGTGGGTGCGCACGCTTATAATCCAATGACCTTATCGTCACTTACCATCAGGTGAGATGAAGGCCAAGTGCAAACCATGCTATCCTTACCTATCCATCATCCTCTATAGAAGTTAATATTCGTAACTTAAAAGTTGCGCTTAGACAGCTGAAGTTCCCGTTTGGAACGTTGCTCAAGACCTCATAGTCCCTCACGTAGGACTTCCCATGAGGTAACACAGGTAGATACTGTTGCCCGTCTCGTGGATACGAGTATTTCGCCTTAAGCAAATCACAAAAGATGGCATTCTATATTTTTAAAGCCCACACGAACATATGCATGTAAAATTACAAAGCCATCGATTAAATGAATTAGGCATAAAAGAGCAATAACCAACTCTCTTCTACTGAACTGTCCCCAGTCCATATAGTTATAAACCATCGCCTAATGTAAGAAAATGGTTATTTAGATATAAAAAAGCCACCTTCGTCAAATTCGGACGCCCTTGAGCAGTGAGATGATATCCTATTCTATCTTACGATTTACTTGTAAGCCAGGAAACCATTCACAAAATCCATTGTATCGAATATATATAAATGCAAGTTACAAATCCGTATCTCGTATTAGTTTCTTGTTGAATTAATTTGTTACATTGTATGCAGAATAGATTAGGGTTTTATCGGAAAGTATTAGCTTACTTCAGGCTTAATGATATTTATTCTCTCTTTTTAGGGTTCCGTACCTCAAAAGGAAAAAGGAACCCTTATAGGATCACTTTATTGTCCGTCTGTCTGTCAAGAGCTTTTTCTCAAGAACGCGTAGAGATATCAAGCTTAAATTAATAACGTATACTCAAATCTTCCGTCCCTTAGATCTGCGAAAAAATCAAACTTATAGGTCATCGCAATACAAAGATATAGCTGTATTTTAGACCATTCTGAAATCCTAAAATTTGGCAAGAAGCAAGGTCTTACAGCACAAACATAGGAATAAATCTGAAAACCAGTTTTTTTTTAAATTAGTATAGTTTTTTTTATGTTTACAAACTTAAGTAGTTGAAAGCTATACATCGGGTATGCAACAATAATGAATATAAATAATGGAAAAACCCAGCTATGCTATTTTAAAAAATTATGGTAAAAGAAATTAGTATGAAACTTTTAATCGAGCGAATAACCTCAAAGATAAGTACCGTGAAGTCTCAGAGAACTGTAACAACATGGACACAGTGCCACACCGGAAGCTGTACGACATCAAGGACGAAGACGACAAAAAAGCCATAAAATATTACTGTAATGCCGACAGCGCAGTTTGTTCGCACATTCTCTCGTATATGGGAACTACTTCCTTTCAATGGTTGGGAGGAACTTCATAAAACTGCCCCATGTAAACAAAACTTCAAACAAATAGCTTTGTTTGGTTAGTCGTTGTATTGTTTTGAGAGGTTTTACTCGGTTTTGTAAATGTATTTCCTTGTCGTAGAAAAGGTAAACAAAATACATTTGTATTCCAAATTTCATTTTTAAATACTACCAACTTTAATTATTAAAGTTGTGTCCACTTTTTTCAGTGAGGTTATTTGTTTCTCCTATACGTCGTAACGGAGAGTCAGAATAACTAAACTTTAGAATAGGGTATAGGGGTAGTTGAATGGAGAAGATAAAAGCTACTTTTATCCCGATCGAATAAGTACTTATGGGGAGAAAAAGAAAGATACAAGAAAGGTTGTTATTTAATATATATATTAAAGTCTTATTTTATGCAAGATTAGGTCTAATTTCAATGCCAATCGTTCAAGATTGACCCTGTACAGTTCCGTCGACCAGCCTTGACAGAGACATAGACAAGATCGTTGAATTCAGCGGGCAGCGATCGGCGCGTGCGCCAGTGCCGGTGCACGGGAATTAACGACAGTTTTATGGGCGACTGGAGCCACACTGACTCAGTGTCAGCTTCAGAAAACGTTGTGTAACCTCTACTCGTATATCGGATCGTTTGTATATACAAAAGGCTTCCTTGACTGACCGATTGGTATATAAACGCAAAGCCAAAACCGGTTGAGCTAGAAACTTGGAACATCTATTTCTTTGAAAGATAACTCGAGATGGCTCAAAGAACGTTTTTTTTATGGCACACCCGCTTGAGATAGAACCTTGGAATGTGAGACATCGAACCATCACCCTATCACGCAAAATAGGCGCATCTGTGCCCGCTGCATGGCTTCAGCTATCGCGTCGCGGGCGACGCGGTTTCAATTTTATACCATCGCCGTATATATCGCGCTAGCGTGCATGGGTTCGCGGCGCGATTCGTATCCACCTTGGATAAAGTCTATGTCGCGCCATATAAAGTTTTTTTTTAAATTGCTTTTTCAAGTTTTTTGGTACGACAACACTCAATCGGTAAACAGTGCTGCCCCAAACCATTCGTTCATTTAGTATTTTTTTGACATACGTTACGTCAATGTCAAAAGTTTAAACCATAACTTCTTTCATTTCTAATGTATTTCCAAAGGTTTATTTTAAATCTGTGTGATAAAAACTAATTAAATTCATCAAAATCAAAGAAAGGATGTTGCCGAAAAATAAGTAAGTTTTATTATTTCAATTTTATAATCATACTACATAGTAACTTACACATCAATTTGATTTACGTAAGTACAGTACCCAGAGTTAAATTAAATTAGCAGTTTGTCATTTATCACGCCACAGCCCCTTTCGTCCCACCTCAACCAACCCTTGATAGTGCATGCTGCTCCTTTTTGGCTCAAGAACAAGTCCATACACTGTAAAAACTTTTGTTACATAGAAAGCGCAATTCATTATTTAATTTATAATATTTCAGACATGGAGAGATCTAAAAAAAAAAGCTCATGATGAAGATGCGAAAATAAGGGTGGCGGGCACTCAAACTGGGAATTTTACTCCTGTGCCGACCCTCTCTGAATTGAGCACTACAATTCGTAGTATAATTGGCAGTGAGTGTGCATTTGGCAAAGGAGAAGCCAGAGAAAGAAGCAGCATCAATGTAAGTGACTTAAAAGTGTGATAAGTTTTGTGAATTTTGAAGTTTACGTTTGCATTAATATTTGAAATTAACTTCTTTCTTTTTGTTAAGAGTTATTATATTATTAAAATTTGTCTATGCATTTGAATTTAAATAAATATAAAATAAAGGTTTTAATGCAGGCTGAAACATTTTCAAGTACAATAAACAATGTTTCAAAATCACTAAGTTAATTGGGATGTACACTCCACTTATTTACAGGATTTTAGTCTAGTTTTAAATGAGAAATCATTATTTACAGGACATTTTACAAATGCGAAATAAAATCCTTGAGAGACGGAACAGGATAATTGAAATGCAATAATGAAAAACAGAGAGAGGTATGTATTCATTTATTATTGTCTTATTACACAGAATTCAAATGTTTATTTTCAACATTTTGATTATAAAAATAACACTATTAAAGTCAATTAAACCAATTGACAAATAATCTCTACAGCAATCACATCTTTTAAGTCTAGAATAATCGAGATGTCTGCAGATGTTTCATGATGTTAAATAACGTGTAGGCTGCGTTAATCATATCATATGCTTTCTCAGGCACACAATGGAAATTGCAATCCAGGCCAAACATATGAAACGTGACCTTCAAATACCCATTTGTTCGTTCAATAGTATTTCTGGTCCCACAGTGCCATTGGGTATAGCTCGCCTCTGGCGAGTTGGCAGCTGCTCCTCGAATAGTTGTCATTACCCAAGGCTCAAGAGCACAGCCAGAATCTCCTGAAAAAGTAACACTAACACAAACTCATTTTTTGTTACAGTTTACGTCAAGCAAAGCCCTCACTTTCACATGTACTGGGTACCCTTCACGTGTGTGAGGAGTGAAGTCTTCAGCGAGCTCTGCGCACAAGTAGTCTACCATATCCGGGCTCCCTTTATAATTTTCGAAGAATTCCTATCTGAGTAGAGCCCAAGCGTCGACGAGGTCCCTCACAGCTCTACTCTGTTCTTTCCTCGTCACCTTTTCTTCGTAAAATGAAATTAATTAATTAAATTAATAATAAAATGATAATAAAATAAAATTGTTTTATTTCTTTTCATACAGTTATTTACTCAAACAAGGTTGAGACCCTCTTGTAATTATAAAAATACCTGTAACAGAAGGTCTCACTCTTTCATAACAAAACTAGTGTTTATTATATTTAGAGAAATGTGTACGTATGTTAACATGCTAAAAATACATATTTTATTATTATTATTTGCTTGATACACTAGCAGCTCTTCGAGCTGATGCGTGTATATCACTGCACTTGTTTTAATGTTTCTAAATGCTTATCTAGTCTGTTTTTAAAACAATTCACTGAAGAAGCACTTATAACACTTTCAGGCAGAGCGTTCCAAGAATGCACTACACGGTTAGGCAATAAGTGTTTCCTTGGGTTGCTCCTACATGAAGGCTTGGTGAGCTTCATTGAGTGCCCTCTCAATCGACTGTTCTGTCTCATAGTGAACAAGGTTTTGATGTTGCTCACATTGTAGTGTCCGTTGAGTATTTTATAAGATTCAATGAGGTCACCTCGATTCCTTCGCTCTTCCAGTGTTGTCAGATTAAGTTGAAATAGGCGTTCTTCATAAGATTTGTTTCTAAGAGATGCAACCATTTTTGTTGCTCTCCTTTGGACCCTTTCTAAAATGTCAATGTCTTTCTTGAAATATGGACTCCATACCGAAGGCATATTCTAATAACGGCTGAATGTATGTTCTGTAAATTTTGATGAACAACTCTTTGGTGATCATGTAAAACGCTTTTCTAATCATGTAGAGGATAGAATTTGCCTTTTTCGTTATGTTAGTTATATGCACATTCCACTTGAGATTGTGGGTGATGGTAACGCCGAGATCCCTTTGTGTGGTAACAGCTTTAAGAGGCACAGAGTCTATTGTATAGTTTAGTTTTGGGTTATTGCTTCCTATGTGTAATACTGTACACTTTGTTGGATTTAGTGAGATCAGCCATTCCTTTGTCCACTGTACAATGCGATCCAGATCTTCTTGAATGTGATATATGATATATGATAACAATAATTCACTATTTCGTAGAATAGTGAAGAGGCAAAGAAAAATTAAATGCCAGATGTAGCCTCTTGACATTTTCTAACCTTCAATTCTAAAAATACAATATTTAAATGGAATAAATCTTGGTCGCTGCGAACATAATAATTATGAGAATTTAATAAACATTCACTTTTTAACTATTTTAATGAGCCAATACAATTAAGTAACTCGAAATTCACGTAAAATATGTTTATCTGCCCCTCTCAAAACGCCAATAAAATTATCGAGTTGAAACGTCAAAATTGGATAAATCGTAGTTGTATATCAACAGCCGGTTGTAGCCATGCACGCACTTGCGATAAAAGTGTTAGTTTTTATCGATTCCGCGACATAATCATTTAACTGATGCGCTCATGCACGCTGCGACGTATATATGATGTCCGGCGATAAACTCGCGCGATAAAACCTTTATCCACGGCTTGTCGCCTCGCCATGCACCCCGGGCGGACGTCGAGTTGCGGAAACCTGCCTGATAACGCATACGAATACCATTTGCCAATTAAGAACCACTAAGGAACTTCTAAGCGAGTAAAGCCGTGGATGACCTTCTAGAAATTAAACCGACTTTAAAATTGCCTTAAAATTTGGTTTTTGTTGATTTTCTCTAAGAGCGATCAATCAATTTCGATAAAGTTTGTGTGGGACCTTTGAAGTATGCTCTTCCAAACAAAAAAGAATTATCAAAATCGGTTCACAATTGGCGAAGTTTTCACGTAACACACATACAAAAAACATACACGACGAATTGAGAACCTCCTCCTTTTTTGAAGTCGGTTGAAAATTCAATAATAACAACAGCATAACAAAATGGCGTGTCAAAATTATCCACGTGGCCCTCATGTTAGCTTTGCTGGTGAGGTATATGAGTTGATCAGTAATCTTGCGGAATTTCATTAACACTGAAAAACAAAACACTAGCAACCATGGCACACCATGGCAACATGTTTCATTCAGGAGAGATGAGCAGTCTGTCCTTCACAAACCTCGTCGATTCAGTGTTTACATCGTGATATTCTTACAGCTCGCTCCTAGGATTTCGCTTCCATTAAAATGTAATAGAACGGAAGCGTGCTTAACAAGATGCATCAAATTTATGACGTATTGCGTACCCGCATTTCTAATACGACTAACGGCCATTTTTCAAATCCATTGGAAGTGTTATGAATACAGAAACTACCTTCTTTACGGCGGAACGCACCCGTAAATTGTAGAATTGCATATAAAGTGGATATTCGATTGGAATTTTATGACGCAGTCGAATGCGAGATAAAGATACGATATTAATATATTTTCGCTAAGCTTGATGCTCGATTTCCGTGCAATAGCTTTTTCGGGTATGTAGTTAAAAAAACACTGAATTTACGCGATAGCGAGAGTCTTTCTGTGACGTCGAATCTACCAAAATTTGCTGCCATAGAAAGAGTTAGCTTACTATTTACAAATTCCTAGACATCATTGAACACATATATCGCTTTGGTGTCAGCACACGTTCGTTATTAAAAATAATGCAAAATATGTTTTACGCCTCTATTACGGGCGGATCTATAACGGGTTAGCCCCGTCACAGACCTTCCGCTTCTGTTCTGATTCTGTTTAAACCTATGTACATTTAAGTATAGTGCACTAAAATAATGTCTACATACATTACTGCATGTTTTTGGTATAACAAAGCTGACATGAGCGTTTGATATTGACGCCAAGATGACTAACAGCTTCAAAAGAGAGTTCGTATACCGTACACAAAATTCAGATAAATTTAAAATTATAGACATTACTGATGTAACTAAGTCCTTTTAACAAATGTAACATATAATTATTGAACTCAAAACAAACAGGCATTTAGGTATTTCTATAAGCTGCTTATGTGACAGTAGGGACGCAAAACCACAAAAGTAGATTAGGTAGGGATTTGTTATGTCCAGACCTTGAAACTTGCTTGAAACCTTCAATTCATAGCTCGACCACTACTAGGTTTTAGGTCGTTGGGTTAACATAATTGATATTAGATCAGCAGAAATCGTAGCCAAACGTTGTTTTATTTGCAGCAAATATTCTGACTGGGTAATGACTAGATAAAATCCGGAATAAGGAAATCCGTAGACGAACTAATGTCACCGAAGTAGCTCGACGATTCAGTGAGCTGAAGTGGCAATGGGCAGGCCACATGTCTTGAAGAACGGATAGCTAATGGGGAGCAAAAGTTCTCGAGTGTCATCTACGTACCGGAAAACGTGTATGGGGTCGACCTCCTATTAGATGGACTGACAACTTAGTAAAGGTCACGAGAGTAAGTAAGTTGTATACCATGGAGGAGGCCTATGTCCAGCAGTGGACGTTTCCTGACTGATGATGATGAATGACTAAATATAAATTTTCGTACCTAAAGACGATATACTATTTAATGGCGACGGGAGCCGAGCTTCTTTGACAGATTTATATGGTTTGTAGAAGAAATTAACATTGCCCGTAAACACGGTTCTTGGGGCAAGGCGGTCCTAGAATGGAGACCTTGGGAGGAAAAACGTCCCAGAGGCAGACGTTGCGGGGAACAACTGGATGGAAGTGGCGCGGGACCAGGATAGATGGCGTAATCTGAAGGAGGCCTACACCAAACTTGTAGAGAATGGCTAGGAAGAAGAAGAAGAAAATAATACAATTACTACATTTTTAATATCTCATAACTCATGGAATGTAAATAAAACGTTTTCGCATACTCGTATGTTGCAATAAAGCAGCCGCTTCATATTGACAAAAAGACGTGAGATTGCTACAAAGGAGTAACCCTTGAAATACCCTTACAACTCGAAAACACACGTAAAAAATATGTTTGTACGTAGGTATAAAACCCCCATCGCATAAAAACAATCATACCCTTTATCATAGTAGTTTCCTGTACCTACCCTTTGTTTAACTGGAAATATTTTGTCCAACAGTTTTCCTTGTGGAATTTTGCGCTGTGATTTTCACCTTCCCCTTTCGACAACGCGGGAAAAGTGTTTCCTAAAGATAATATCGTGAATATATTGCTTACAAATGGTTGATAGTGTGGGGTAATAAGTCACGAGCTTTGTTTCATTTTTGGGAAAAAACAAAATGGGTTGGGCGTAACTAATGGTTGTCTGGCAGTTAGATTTATTGCAGAATAGCCTTCTGTCCACGGATTTCTGTTTTGTTCTTTGATTAACGTTTCCTCATTTCATATTGTAGTGTAGAGTGATAAAATTGTAATCGAAACAGTGATTACAGATATGTTCCAAAATTGGCATATAATCGCAAAAAAAGGCGAAAGTTATATACATCGTATATATTTTGTACGGGCGTATAATTTATCCAGATATAGTTTACGAGCTTACAAATCAGATGTCAAAGCAATTTTGTTAAATAGCTTAATTAATAATGAGTCAATCATTTTCAAAAGTACGACCGAGCGGCAATGTATTGCGTTCAAATTTACGTGACTTGACAAAGGATAAACGACTGTCATGAACGTGTAAACAGAACCGTCAATCAGTTAATAACTTTAGTTTGCGTGCTCAATTACTTTGTATGGAAAAAAAGTAATATAATACACAATTAATTAACTAAAGTTTTTGCCTATTTTGATGATACACGCTGTATATTTATCGGGTGCAGTATAGTCTCGGCTTTAGGACTACCCCATGTCGTCTCAAGGTTGTCGTAAGAGGTAACTTAAGGATTCCGTTTTTAGGACCAGTCCTCCAGCCAAGCGTGATGATTATGGCAAATCCTCTCACAGGAAGTCTGACCTGACGATCAATTACGGACGGAGCCTTATGTTTAACAGCAGAATTTTGTAGCTTATGAAGGGCCCAGTTTTAGTTTATGTGTTTTTTCAACTGTTGTAAGAACATAAAGAATTTAATGCTATGCAAAGCGGACCTCAGATTTTTTACATTGAACAGCACAACTGTTAGAATATTGTATTAGAGTATTTTAAACACATTTTAAAACGCCATAAAGTTCAACAAAACCATCACAATAAACAAATTAGTGGAAACAGATTTATGGAGGCGCCATTGATGTAATTCCCCATTGTGGGAGCATTATAAGGCCTTTTAGCGGAGCAAACAGATGGGGTGCGAAAAGGGAAATGCCAAGTCACAGCGCTTCGGTCTTCCTTGTATGAGATAGCGAATCTCGGAGATGCACAAAGAGGTCGCATTGTGGAGACCAGAGGACTGATGTACCAACTTACTTTAAAAGGACACGGCGAGCTTTTATATCTGAAATAATGGAAGGCGCGAGTAGAAACCTTTATCGAATGTCAGTAAGACAATCTCTAATTTTAGCTTAAATACAAACTTTTTTTGAGATGTTCGATATTTAAGTATAAGTAAGTTCACCCCATTATCTCTGATGTCGTATAAGGTGAATGAGGAAAAATCAAGGAGATGCAGCAGCATCTACTTTTACCAACATCTTACTGCGATAGCCAATCCACGCATGCGTATGCATATGCATGCACTGTGTATTATACTAAAAGTAGAAAATTTGAAGATAAATCCCTGATACCCCATATGTTCGCTAGATTTTAAGATTAGATAACCTCTAAGGGTGAAAACTTTCTCTCACTTCCCGTTAATACATTCTAAAACTTTAAAATAATATATTGCTAAAATCCTTTTAAAAAAGCTAGTTGAGATAATTTTTATTCTTACCGGGAGAAAGTAAATAGATTAAATCTTGGAAATTAATCATCCATTTTCAATGTACAGTTTACAAGCAATTTCCTAGCTTATACTCATACCTACAAAATTAACTCATCCGAACGCAACTGTAAACAGTGAGAGCATTACCTACGCATGTTTACGTAATGCTTGCATTGTGGCGGCACTGCGTCCCACAGTGTTGCCACTAATGAGTAAAAAACATTTCTTTGTTCCACAGTAAATATTCCGTTTATTTCGGCAACTCATTACGTTGTTTTTGTTCCACTGTTGTTTTGGAGGTCTAATTTATATGTTAACAATGTTCACGCCGCAATGAATGCTCGCTTAGGCTACACACGACTTTGGTACGCGGCCTATGTATTGTATTTACCGAATTCAGATTTTAATTGGCATTGGGCATTGTTAACGATGGAACCGAGACCCGGGGCTGGTTTTGTAGTTTTCAAACAAATCACTGAATGCGTTATCCATACTAATATTATAAATGAAAGCTGGATTTAGTGTATTTATGTGTTTGTCCATCCTTTAAGTCGGAATGGTGAGTCGGAATTCTAGATTTTTGGTATACGGTATAGTTTAAGGGTTGGAAAAGGCCAGGCCGTCTTCCCCGCCCCTTCTAGATGGACCGACGACCTGGTTAGAGTCTCAGGGAGTCGCTGGATGCAGGTGGCTCGGGACCAGTCGATGCGGCGTACCATGAGGGAGGCCTATGTCCAGCAGTGGACGTTTCCCGGCCGATGTATATATATATGTGTGTGTAAAAATTATGAATAAAACACTGATTATCCTTCTCTATTGCATATCATATGTATATCTCCTATTATAAAATCACGTTATATCGGATGCAGCGATAGACACACAAGAGACACCACACAGTATATATATCTACACGACTCTGGATGGTCGGCGTTCTATTTGCAAATCCATGACATAATATATATATATATATATTGTCATCAGCCGGGAAACGTCCACTGCTGGCTATTGTTATCCCAATCAAACAAGTAGCACCTGTGAGATTATTTCCGAAGACCACGCAGATGAAGTCGCGGGTGCAACTAAGCTAAAGCTTACATCCAAACAGATGCTTTCATAATGTTGCAATTACCTAACAATAAGACATTTACGTATGGTGACGGAAAATGAACTTCACTTACCTACAACTTTAATATGAGCTACAATTGCCGATTAAAAGACGCTGGATGCTGTTTTAAGATTCACCTTGATGTACATTTCCCGTCATTATACTGTGTATTTATTTCTTAGATAAGTACACAAACCCAGCTATCCTATTTTAACTAATTATAGTAAAAGAAACTATCTAGCACAACAGTTACGCCAATGCTAATATTCGGTCAGGATCGTTATTCTTTGACCCGTATCGCTTCATCTATTTCCGCCCAGCTGACATCGACAAGAGAAACTAATCTATTCACACATAAATGCATATGGCATTTCCGCAAGGCACACTTTGCCCGATACAGTAATGGAACATGGCCAGCTAATGAAGCAACCATTAATTAATGCAAATAGGGTACATTCTAATGAATATCGCTGTAAGAGGACAAACTAGGCCAACGATGTGGTTACGAATCCAGGACTTTTTATGCTAGTCCAGTTTTCATTTCGAGAACTAACAGAAATGCTAACGCCTCTCTAAGATGTTAACAGATTTTTGGATAGTGGTGTGGGAAACCAACATTCCAACTGGATCAGATTATGACCCTCTAAATTCCATGGGACGCGCGTGACATATTTCGTCAAGACCGGAGCGGTGCAAACTGTCTTATGCGTTTTCAAGTAATGATACATGCGACAAATGAACTATGCTTGACCACAATCACCACATATTTATTTGGTAGTGATTAATTGCTCAGTGTTTATTTGTAAAAAGGCAACAAATTACAGCGAGATAATAAATTATTTTGGACCGACGACCTGTTTAGAGTTGCAGGGAGTCGCTGGATGCAGGTGGCTCGGGACCGGTCGATGTGGCGTACCTTGAAGGAGGCCTATGTCCAGCAGTAGACGTTTCCTTATATAATAACATTTAATTTACATTTTATTAAGACTACATAGCGGTCATTTCTTGATTTCAATTAATCCTACTAATATATTAAATACTATCCATTCATAGTCTATACTATACTATATCTACTAGTACCTATGTTATTAGTTATACATATTATAAATCTTTATAAAAATTATTTCTACGATAATAATATCTATATCTTAAATGTTCCTGACATTTCCGTAATCCTAAAGGCCATCCCATTGTAGGGCAAAGACTTTCCCCCTCTTTTTCCACATATTAAAATATTAGTGATAGGCATGAGTATTCAAGAGAACTTCCGTCTCCGAATCCTTGCGTGAATCCAGGCCTGCGCTATGGTAGTAATTACACCGGCATTGTGTTATTCCAGCCGTACCTTCCTCACCTGAAAAGCCTTTAATGGTGCTTCCATTATTTAAACATTGATGATTCCGCAACTTTCCATTGTGCGATGTAATTAAAAAGAATTCGGTGGTCTTCCATCGGGTTTTCACAGGGAAAAAAAGAATTATATTCGAAATGTTTTGAGGGAGTCAGAGAATACTGTTATAAATGAAATATACTTTATATTTGTACACAATTGTTAAATTAAATTAATACGTTCAGCACATCTACTCAAATACTCACATACAATACTAAGTTAAATGTATTTCTACAAAACTAATTTTTAAATTACCTAAAAATAATAAATTATAATTATACAGTTGTAACAATAATAGTTGTGACAATAGCAATCAATTTAAGCTTCTTTATTGTTCCAAAGAGAATGAATCTTCATTCTTCTCATCAACGTATTTCATTGGAACTACTCGACTGCATGAATCAAGCAACCCAAACTTATCACTTCATCTCCATCCGTCGCCGTCACCAGGACCGCATAGGACACTCACAGATCATAACCGTAACATCTTACGACGATGTTACGTACTCGTGTTAAGTATTTGGCAGAGATTCAAATAGGTAGCCATAGTGGGCACTAAAACTGATTGCATGCAATAAAACAAGCCGACCGACCGGTTTTACAGCATTGTGCTCGTATGAAGTGGGAATTACATTAATCGTCAAAGTCTGCGAAACATGAAGCGATATAAGAGACTAGTCAATGAATGCGTGTCCTAGAATTTTCTTCAAAATTTTACTATGGTAATTTTTATGAATAGAATCCGTATATGTTTCCGTGTTTTTTACATGTGTAAAACTGTTAAAAATTATGCTTGAAAGTGAAATGGAAAAAGGTTGAAAAAGAAATTATTTTCAAGAAAAAGTAGTATGGCCACATTATCTTGGTAGGTAAGAAATAGTGAATTTGCTTTGTCTCAGATAACGATTTCGTCGACCAGACTCTAGCTAGCGACTACTATATACTCAATCGACCTCATTTTCAATTCTCAGTTCACTTTTTTATACATATTCAGATGCTGATGTCCATATCCTAAAGGTTTTCCCTTAATCGTAATTTACGACATCTACTACGAGATGGACATCATGTGATCCTATTCAAAAGCCGAGATCACACAGGTACAAAGCTCTATTACACATTTAAAATTTATAAGTTTTTTCGTAATCCGAAAGGAATCACTGAAAAAACCCACTAATGGGGATACTATTAGACCTCTCAGTCTCCATTTTCATGCATCTCGAAGTCACACGTACAATACGACAATGTTAATATATAGTTTTGACAACTTGAGAACATATCTAAATACAGACATAACTCGTGACATCCTCTAGCAATATACAAAATATATTCTGATATAGAACACATTTTTAACGTTTGAATGTTAATGACTTTCCTATAGGAATACGTTGTATGCCTTATATTCTCTGTTCTGTAATTAAATTAAGGCTATAGCATATAATGTTTATAAAAATTTAATATGATTTGACCAGACCATCCTGATTGATCATGATTAAAAACTGTTAAACCTTTTTGTGGGACATATCAAGCTTGATGGTTACATAACTGCTAAGTGGTCTGTTAGTCGTTTCAATTTTCAAATTTCAAAATTTCAAATATTTCAAAATTTCAAATACTTAGACTGTTTCGTAACTATCTAAGAATCAATCGCCCAGGTCAATCGTCTATGTCATCATCATCATCAGCCGGGAAACGTCCACTGCTGGACATAGGCCTTCCTCATGGTACGCCATATCGACCGGTCCCGAGCCACCTGCATCCAGCGACTCCCGCGACTCTAACCAGGTCGTCGGTCCATCTAGTAGGGGGACGGCCTGGTAGACGTTTCCCGGTACGTGGTCGCCACTCGAGAACCTTTACTCCCCACCGGTTATCGGTTCTTCGAGCGATGTGGCCTGCCCATTGCCACTTCAGCTCACTGACTCGTCGAGCTATGTCGGTGACCTTCGTTCGTCTACGGATTTCCTCATTCCGGACCTTATCACGTAGAGAAATTCCGAGCATAGCTCGTTCCATTGCTCGCTGAGTGACTTTGAGCTTGTTTATTCGGCCTACAGTAAAAGACTACGTTTCGGTTCCGTATGTCATCACTGGCAACACGCACTGATCAAAGACTGCTATGTATCGTAGAGTAAAACTGAATGTTCCACATTTCGATACACTGCTTTCAATATACGCTATTTTAGTTATAAATCATGGAATCGTCCCTATATTTTTGCGACGAGTTTATTAATATTCAGAGCTCTATCGCGGTCCTGAAATATGAGTGCTCCTCAACTGAAGGACGCATTAATGGCGTAGCAGGAGGTGACATTGTTCAACGAATATCGACAGGTTCTCTGTTTGCGAGGGTTATCGACTATCCTTATAGGCGACAAGTATAAGTCGATGGTTTAAGAGCTTTCTTTAAAAGTAAGAATTGATAATACTCCTACAAGCTTTAAAGCTTAAAAGAGATTTTTGGCCTCCACTACTGAAAATTTTTCTTCTATAATAAAAACAATTTTATTTTTACATTTCAAAGAAAACTTTGTTTCATTGTTGAATTTCTTTAATGACTAGATATGCATGACCACAATCTCATCTGAAGTTAGGCGACGTTGTGGTTGAGGATGGATGAAAGGATGGAAGACACCCAAATTGTAGCGTTAGGGAAACAGAAGTCAGAGAATTCCACTCATCACCAGGGCGCTCTTTCGGAACGGTTGAATGTACTACTAAGTAAAAGTGAGACCCCGCAGTTTTTCTGGTTTACCAACTAGTTGCCTCGGGGCAGTAGAATAAGGTCGTAAATGTAAGCTTTTATTGGACCGAAAGTGTAGCTGTTGTGTGCCGATTTACCATTTGATACAAAATGATTGAGTTCTATTTTTATAGGAGATCACAATAAATCTCGTAACGATATTCTTATGACAAAGTAAAGCTGAGATACCAAATAAGTCAGTCTTACTGCGATGTGTTATTGCAAAGAATACTGCTCATCTGAAACAGGCTGACTTGTTGCTAGTACATACTATTTTTATTTTCACATTATCGCATTGTTAGGATGATGACTAAAATATATTATGATCTCATTCGAGAGACCACATGAAAATACAAATAGCCTAGTAAAATATTTTCCCATACGACTTATAGTTTTCTTAATATAACCCGCCGAACAGTGATTTTAGTCATACGATCCAAAAACGCTACAAATAAATCGGTACATAGACTTGTCGTAACGTCTAAGCGTTGATGTTGAAAATGTATGAAACTTTTAACAATATTTGAGTTATCTCGCAAAATAACGTTTTTATGTCACGCCTACTAAAAAACCTTCACAGTGTAATGAAAATAAAAACAAATATGCCAAATTTAACTGTTGCCATTTGTGTTGTTGTTGTTTTCAAACTTTTTCGGGCTTTATATGCTGTATAAGTCTAGTTTCTAGCTTTAATTTCGATAGATTAACAACATTAATTTATTGTATTATTTATCGCCAAGATCATCTATGTACCTAAACTTTTGACAAAAATTTCCTTAACTACTATCGCACATGGTTTGAAAGGATATCCATGTTGGTGATCCTGTTGAACTGCATCACGCTGGGAATGTACCAGCCGTGTGTCGACGATCAGTGTATAACAAACAGGTGTAAAATATTACAGGTATGCAATCTCCTTTCAATATTTCAGTCAGCAAAACTGTTTTACCATTTTTTTTAATAATGGCTTTAACCAGTGGTTATCTAGCCAATGACGAGTAAAATTAGGTGAACAAATTTTGAGGTTATAAACTATGCCAAAGCCATTTCTTCAGCTTTCTCAATAAAATATATAATGTGTGCATTTTATCGCTTAATTTGGATTCTTGACGATAACTTCAAAGGCCAGCCTTGGTTTCAACATTATTCGAAAGAATCCATATGCCGAATGTACTCGACATGATAAACTCCTCGGTTCGCGTCGAAACCCTCGCAATTTTGCGTAATTGATACTATAACACCGTCCATGACACTTTTTGCACTATATCACACCATTATAACACAAAAAACACACATAACAGTATTATTATTCAATTAGCAAAATTGCAATGAACCACCATTTTTCAAGTTCGCGCCAAGAATCGTTTTACCATTTTAAATATCAACAACTCTTTTGTGAATAAAAAATAAAACATTCGATTTTTAAATGAACTCTCCTGGCGTTCATAAAGCAAAATATGGAGAAAAGAGATTTTCAATAACGTTGAATTCTTTTTAGTCTTTTTGAATGTAAATGGCCGCTCGAATTTTAATACTACCGTTTAAAATGAAATCTTGCGTTCTTTTTGTTTTTGTTGCGCGGGAAGAAATGGCCGTTGATTTTTATTAAGATTTTTGTGAGTTTTGATGAAAATGTTTTCTTGCAGGTATTCGATGACATAATCTTCGCATTTTTCACGTTGGAGATGACGATAAAAATGGTGGCTATGGGTGTGTACGGGCACGGTACATATCTAGCCGATTCATGGAATAGATTAGATTTTTTCATCGTTATGGCAGGGTAAGTTTTTCTCACAACATATTAAATTTTTACTAAAAACATACTAATTTTTTTCCATTTTTTTATAACAAAAATAAATAAATAAATATTAACAAAAATACAATGTGAGTTAGAAACGTTTATATGGAGAGAGAGGACGCAGAAGTGGGGTTTTTAAGTATGTAAATATATTAAATATGCACCTACAACGTACTTTTTACACCAATGTATAAAATCATTAAATGGAAAGCGCTCCAGCGCTTTTTCCATTATTGTATAACTTTTTTCTTTTCTTTTTTCCTTTTAGAGAAACTGGAGGGTTATGCCTTTGTTTAATATGACAGTACAGGCTAATATTAATAATTTTTACATTTATTTATTCATTTCTTTTCGCAGGGCCCTAGAATACTCTTTAAACGTGGAGAACATCAATCTGTCAGCCATTAGAACCATCAGAGTGTTACGACCTCTCAGAGCCATCAACAGGATACCGAGTGAGTTATCCAATATCTTATAGGATTAACCGATATCAAACACTTCAGTGCTTATCGGAACTACACGTACGATTATTATTTTCAAGATTCATTCAGCATTTCTTTTGTTGGCTTTACATTAGAAATATTGTTGTCGTGAAAGGCGACAGGGAAACAGGAATCATAATCGTCTACCTAAATATGATATTTCCAAATGTGAATATCTCAGGCAAATTTTTTTTAGCATTGGTTAATTACATCATTAAAAAATGTAAACAAACCAACTGATACAATTTGAAGTGTTTACAACTGACTTTTAAAGAATTTACGGATGGAATCTGGGTTAATGATTCGTGAGATAAATTAAAATACACCAAAACGTGTGACACTGACGTGCGCTGCTTATTGACGGCCGAGTGTCTGAGTTTTGATATACTTGTGTATGTGTGTACCTTGTGTATAGCTATAATAAACGTGTCTGACGTAGTTCCTTCACTGAAATATGGCATAAGGATATTCCGATGTCTGTCGAGTTTACAGATATTTAAAATAAGTATTAATGTTAGACCACCATAGAAATATTTGATTTAGATTTTGAATCACAATATACATGTACCTATAGACTACAAGACTACAAAATTAATTGAATAACTAATAGCCTTTCGATTTAATTGTAGCCCATGAAATAAATCCAATCTAATCTATCCACGCTAGATAAATATCAGAGCTCCTACCGAATATAAGAGAAATTACGTTCGCACATAACTAAACAAATGAATAAAATCTAGCAATCTTTGTCCTCGACATAGACGAAGGTCGAATATCGGCCATCAATATAACGTTTTCCCATTAATTAATGTCGCCACTTCACGTCCATGGAGATAGTTACAGAAGATAGCGTTGAGGGGTTGGTAGGGTCCAAAGTGTTCTGTACACAAAAACACCCTTTGTTCATCTATCTACGCCCCAATGGTTAACATGAGCACTTAATTAACGACTCTTTCTGTACCGTTACAATGTTTGACCTTCAGTATTCATTTTCAGTTTTTATTTTTAGAAGAAAAACATTCTGTAGCATACGAGTATTTACGTAGAAGCCGTGAGGAGGATGATGATCCAGAGCCCACAGGTCCACTTCGGAGTACCTAATTGGTACTCGGTTCCCTTTTAACGCTTTGTCGCATTGCTCTGTTATTATAAGATACTCATCTTATTTTGAAAGTAATACAAAAGAAAATCTAATCTCCACGTACTTCAATTTTCTCTTGTTACAAGTAATTATTTCAGTTACATATCCATAAATACAAAAACAAACATTGTCTAAATATCCTATACCGAAACCACAGCCTCCGCTCTTGACAGCCGTGCAAATAAATTAATTAATTAAGTAAAATTAAGCGCACACCAGAAATAATAGCATAAGTAAATTAGCATGAGCGAAATTAATAAGACTCTTCGTGGATCTCGACTCGTCATTCGTTCATTTCTTGTGTAAGCATTCATTCTCATTCAAATGTCAAGTGATATTAGGAATTCAAAATCTTTGTGTATGAGCTTTGTCTTTGTAAGGACATTTCACTTTTAAAACAAGTTTATATCAAAATATTATTGTTATCAAAGTATCAGTGGGTTCCAGTTAGTCATTCGAAATAAAGAAAGGTATAATGATTCGATAAATCTTTTCCTAATACATACTTCTTAATTTTATAGATCGTTTAAAGTCTTAATTTATATGGAGCGTTTTAGCACCGCGTGACTAGAATCATTTTTCGGTGGTATTGCTAAAAAAATATTAGTCGTATCGAAAAAAAATTAATAGAGCTATTTATCTTATTACATGGACTATCGAATGAGACAATAATATTTTTTTTAATCATCAGGCATCATCATGACCCTCTTTTGCCACCTCTATCACTAACATATACTGTGGTCTCGACCATTTATCATGTAAAAGCTCCAGGAAAACAAGCGGGAAGAGACTCTACCTTGACCTAATTATACCTTCGCCGCATCCGTCGTGCCGGGCGGGCGGGCGTCGCGACTTTATGTAAAGGCCAACGTGAGAGCCTTTGAACATCCAATGTCAGACTATATCGGAACAAATGATGATACTTACGCTATTCAACTTGTTGAAATCTTTTTTCTTCCTAAGGTGTACTTGGTGAACAAAATAGGTCCCTTTGTCTATCGAGTTTTACAGTCCCAAGTAGTATGATGAGCAGAATAACTAGAATTATTGCCTACTAGCAACCCGCCCGTGTGCACGGATGTAGTGGAGTGCCATAAACTCTGCTTCTAGTTGAAGATGAAACATACAATCAACAGACTTTAAGTTAGACCTCCAGCAATGCAGCTGTTGAAACTGATTGAAACAATTCTATGCAGTAATTTTTGCGTGATGTGCACTCAAACATGGCTCAAACAGACAGAAGGACAGACAAAAGTTTAAATATCATTGTTTTGTCTACTATTGGTTTTATAAAGTTGTTATTTTATCTGTGCAGACATCCGCCAGTTACAATTTTTTTAAATGCATTATGGGTTTGCACTTGGCCTTCATGTCACCTGATGGTAAGTGACGATAAGGCCGTTGGATGGTAAGCGTGCGCACCCAGTAGCCTCAAGCTAATAAGGCGCTGGCTATGCTAACGTTCTTACTAGAGCACAAAAGTGCTATTAGCACTGCTGTTTGGTGACAGAATTAAACCAAATGGTGGTAGCTAGCCAGGCCAACATAGGAAATGCCCTCTACCATCATCCAAACCGTATTCCGGCAGGTACTCTCAATGGGAATAGGACCTGGGACCTCTGATAGGCAAGGTGGTTATAGCAGATATTGTTTTCTTTGGTGAGAAATTGTAATAACCGGGAAATGACTTTAATCAGTAAAAAACGCTACATAAGTAACTAAATTGAACCGCCTCCTTAGCCTAAAACACAAACCACTACATACTGTTCGAATACCTAGATCACGGCTTCGATTACACGCAGCGTGATATAAACCGGTACTCAATTTGATTGGTTATACACATTTAACCCCCTGGGAGGTTACTACCATATTATCTCATCCTCCAGGCAAGCAACAGAGTTATTTGAACATTATCTGAAGATAACATAGCTAGTCTATCATCAACTAGATATTTTTGGGTGAGCAAGCCTCTGTACTAGCATGGTCACAAGCCAGAAAATACAAGTCAAGAACGATTCTAAACAATGTTCACGTGAGACATGGCCACTGCAGGCTAAAATAATACTAATTATCAATACAGTTACAATATATTGGCCAACAAATCTGTGATATACCAATGAAGCGTTCAAAACTCGACGCTGAAGGAGGGTGAACGAGCTAGCGTAGGCGAGCGATCGATCTGTGAGCAACAAGTGAGGCCCGGCCGCCGCTCGGCAAACACTCCGCACCTACTCCCAGCTTTACAATGTGACAAAATGGGGTATAAAATCAGTTTATTGGTTATTCGGGTAGCATGTAGAGTTTTAATTGGAGGCTTTTTTGTGGCGGTAATAAAGAAGCTTTGGGAGACGTTACTTTGTGCAAATGAATCGATGTATTATCTAACAAGTTACTCGTAACGCGTTCAAAAAGAACTAAAAACCGACTTCAACTGCCCTAATATTTAACACAAATTTAAGACTTATATGGTTTTCTCATGGATTCCTTTGTCAGGACTGGGCCAAATTGAAATGGGAGCACTAAATAAAAATAAGAATAATTAAATTCGGTTCACCCAGTCAAAAGTTCTTAAATAACAAACATAAAATACATACCCGTCGAATTGAAAACCTCCTCCTTTTTTTGAAGTCGGTTGCAAAGGTGATGTTTATATCTGCTTATTCATAGGGGGGAAATTCATGCGTCTGGGGCCGATCATTGTGGCACCCCCCATGGTATGCTATGTTCATCAGTAAACATGTTCCAGTTGGTAATGATTATAAAACACATTGTTGCAACTATCTACTACAGCAAAAGGAGCATTTAGAATTTTCTGTAATGTATCTTGTTGCCAGCAGAACTAATATTTCAGCTTTGAATGAAAACAGGAAGTCTGGCAAAGGTATGTCGTAACCATAACTCATGAACACAACATTTACGATACACTTCCTTTTGCAAATAGAGTTAGTGGTTAACACAATACTGTTGCTGCGTCTCAGCATAAAACCTGACACACCCGTCACTCGTTCGAAAAGTATCAAAGTATCGATCGATCGAGCTTTCGGAAAGCTTTTGAATACTTGAAATCGCATGAATAAGTAACATGTGTCGGAGAAAACGTCGAGTCAAAGTGAATTGTCGAAAGTGAAAGTAACGCAGTTTGCCTTCATCGAAATGCAGAACTCAATAACTAAGCCAAAAGCAACATTGAAATTCAATAAATCACAAGCGCCGCCTCCTCGGCGCACGTCACGATCGCATGGAGCGTTGGCACCGAGCGCACAAACAAAAGACAGTCGCCCGGGCAAACTTCAGCACAAAACCCCGTCAGAGGCTCCGGCTGGGCTCGCAAACAACCGCCACAATGCACTCCCGCCACAAATTAAATCGAGCCGAGCCTGCGGTTAGACATACATCGGCACTAATTTGCCTCACCCACAATTTATTGCTCCATGTGTTATTGCTAATGTTTCCCTTTTTTATTCCGTTGAATAGAAAATGCAGATTTTGATTTTATAGCTGCTACACCCTCGCTAAAGTTCAGAATTTATGAAAGCGTAATAAACATCGCTCTGGTGACTTGCAATGTGCAGACCAAACACTATTCCATTCGAATACACCCATCGCTACAGATCGCCCGGTTTAGGACAAATTAATTGAAATGCACGGATCGGTCACGCGAAACTTTGCCTCGGCACTAAATAAATTCACAAATTGCTACCGATACTGAACAGAGCGTTTTATTTTTAGCTTTGCTCTTTGAATTAGTTATCGTGTTGTTGATTGTTAAGTTTTTTGCATACCGTTTCAGCGATAAATGAAAGCGGAAAATATTAAATCACTTGAGTGGAATATTTTCCGATATAATTACACATATTATTATAAGCAACAATTTTACTATGTTTTTATGTTGGTACTAAGAAACAAATTTGATAGAATGATAGTATGTATGTACGTATAAGAATTAAATTATCTCATATTGATTCAATATATACTTTCTTTCTTCACAGGTATGCGAATCTTGGTGATGCTGCTTCTCGACACTCTTCCCATGCTGGGAAATGTCCTCCTTCTCTGTTTCTTCGTTTTCTTCATATTTGGAATAGTGGGAGTCCAGCTCTGGGAAGGAATCCTCAGACAACGATGTGAACTAGTTCTACCACCAAATGTGTTGCGGCCCAAGTATGTTTCACCTTTTCATCATGTAGATTCATTTTATATCACATTAATTGGTAACAATTTTGTCGATCCTTTTTTATTGCAAGCTCACGAGCTAAACAGTAATATATAGTATGCGGAAGAAATTTTCTAAAGTTTTCCGAGGTTTGTGGCTGAAATGGCAGCGGAAATGACTCTTTCATTTTGTTCCATTTGCTCGAGAGCGCTCGTCTTAGCGGCACGTACCATCGCTAACGTTGACTGCATGCAATATTTAACGCTTACATCCACGGCGAGCGCATATATGGCTGCTCTGAATCATTTAATATTCTGTGCTTTACCGTTGCATCATTTTTTCCACCGTCTAACATATGTCGAACGCGCATGTCCAGAGATTCAACCAGCTTTCTATCGATTATGTCAACAGCACACGTTAATATTGCATTACGTCAACACATTTCACAAAAAATAGGTACTTTACCAACAATACACGCATGTTGAATCAATACTAATGTAGCGTATACGTTACTTGATTCGCAACATACGAATCAACTAAAACATCGCAAGTAGTACAATAGCGTAGAGGAACTATCACAAGATAATACAAGATAACACCACCATCAACCGTAGAATTCTAAACAAGGTGATACTAAACTTGTATAGACACAAATGAATGTAGCATCAATGGGAGAGTTGTTGCTACGTTATTGTATTCAACTGACCTTACATGCACATAACCTCCGTCACCGCTTCCTAAATTTATGTTCCAGAGACCTGTCCGAATGGTACAGAGTGCGCGTCAGAGTCAACTCGTAAGGCTAAACAATAACAATCAATGTCGTTTCTATTAAGATTTTCAGATCTGATTGTTTCGTGTCACTTCACATGCCCGCCTCGGCAGGGTGTGCTATTACTTGCTTCCATTTCACGAGCTGGCAGTTTAGCAACTTCCTCTTTTAGTTTCTTTATCGCCACCGATGTTACAACTATTTTTTTGAAAGTCAATTTAGAGCTGCCAGTTTGTATCTTATCAACTACAACAGTATTGGTAGTTGTTTCCACTCTCACTAGAAACCCTAAAGTGTATCCTGAGCTATTTGTAATCTGAATATTCCAAACTTTTTGTATGTACATGCACAACACAAATATTACCTTTAGAGTATTTTATACTCACAAATTTTACGACATCTCGAGTACGTGTTCCTGAAATATTTGAAGACTCCACATTTATATTCTAAAACTAAGACTACACATCATAACTTCAATTAACTTCACAAAAACAGCGAATGATTTATCCATGTATTGCTTCACACCACCCTTCAATTTGATTCAGATTCAACGGAATGCTCGAACAATTTTCAATTATGAAATTCATTCCCACATCGCTAACATTATCATCTGTAAATATTGGCAATGCATCAAAGTTTTACTAATCTCATTTTCTCGATCAAATCTTGATGTTTTTTAAAGTATTCCATCCCCACTGGCACTTAAACCTGAAGACCACAATAAAACCCTTACGGCGATCATCAAGGGTACAAGCCGTTACGGCCGGGGGCCTAAATGATGTGTGTTACGATGTTCGTGTTCCGGCCTCTGGTACTACTACGACCAGAGGCCGTCGTTAGGCGATAACGACCTACGGCCACTGGCTCTACGTTAATCCTATCGGTACCTGGCTTTAAGCAACCTTTATTGGCACTTCAATTGATTGGGTTACCTACCTAATTGATTCCTTCCATTATAACTCTCTCCCGACTTCGCTCTACTTCATTTACTGCATGTTGCATTTTGTATTCAATGTGTTGAATGTATAGTAACAATGCACGTTCCTTATTCGCTTCATTGTAACGCTTCACTTAGTATACACAACAAAAAGTGTTTAACAAAATTAGTGTCACCAATTAAATAGCTATAATGTCTTTCTAAAGCTAGTTTCGAAATGTACGAGTATAACATCTGACAAACTACGTACAAGTACCAGTAAACAAATGTTTACATATTTTATTATACCCAAGGGTTGTTACTCTCGGAATAAGGACAAGTCCCAACTCAAGACCCTATTGCGGCCTTAGCCGTCGCATGAAAATTGAAATAGTTTCTGTAATCTCTTTTATCAAGCATAAAGGGCCTTTTTGTGGAACTCCCTTGGAGAATACAGCAAAACATTATTTTTAGGCTCATGTTATTACTAACATCACCTAATGGATAGCGACGTCAATGTCGTTACGATTTCGTTTTGAATCAGTCATTTTTATACTTGACTTTTAGATTATTGTTGTACCTAATGCGTGACATTTATTTATCGCAGCATTTCTTTCTACTACGAGTTCTCGAAAGAACTGGATTACATCTGTACAACACCTGAAGATAGCGGGATGCATTATTGCGGCGACTTTCCACCATATCGCTACGGACCTCTGGTCTGCAACGAAAGCGCCAAGCCCTACTCGTACAATGTGCCTACAAACACATCTTGTGTCAATTGGAATCAGTACTACACTAACTGTACACAAAGGGGATCCAATCCGTTCCAGGGAACGATTTCCTTTGACAATATTGGACTAGCGTGGGTCGCTATATTTTTGGTAAGCAGGCCATATTCTCGTTATACTAGATTTGTTAACGTCCTCGTCCGTTTGAAGTATTTATGGCTATGTGTATATCGACGCTATTCTGATTTCAGGTTATTTCGTTAGAAGGATGGACAGATATTATGTATTACGTACAAGACGCTCACAGTTTCTGGGATTGGATTTACTTTGTATTGTTGATTGTGGTACGTAGATCCTTTTGAACTTGAACTTGAACAACAAAGTGTGTTGACGGGTATTAATTTTCTCGCATAACCAATAAATGAAGCCTCACACAATGTGAAATCGGCAGTAACTCATGTTAGAAATACGAGTGAACGTTTTGTACCAATTGCTGCTGAAAAATTATATTAATTTAGACACACATGCCTATCTGTCACACTGTCACTACAGGCAGTATTAAGATGTTTTATGACTGAAATTGGTATGAGAAGTAAAATAACAGAACGTAAATCTTATTTTTTCTTACTTTACCCAAACAGCAACCAAATATTGCGTATAGATCAAGTTTGATCTTAATGACGAGAATCCTTACAATTAAATGCTAGATTGGCATTTTATTACGATAACCTGTGACCGGGAATGTCGTTAAAATTGATGACGATGATGATTCTTTCCATTTGCAACTGAATCGACAGTCAGTTTTGTTTTCAGATTGGTTCATTCTTCATGATCAACCTTTGTTTGGTCGTCATAGCAACACAATTCGCTGAAACAAAGAAACGCGAGATGGAACGTATGCGAGCGGAGCGGGCGCGGTTTACCTCATCGTCGACGCTAGCATCTTCTACGAACAACAGCGAGCCGGCGACTTGCTATGCGGAGATTGTTAAATATGTCGCGCATTTGGTCAGAAGATTTAAAAGGCGGATGGCTAAGAAAATCAGGTACATTTACGTGCTCAGCGTGACCTTACTTAAAGTGAAGGCCAACTGAAAACCTATTCCATAAAACTATAGAAAAATAACTGTATCTTATTAAAGTTCGTAGCTGCTATACTTTTATTAATTAATATCCTGGTTCAACATGTCTATCGTAAATCTTGTCGTAAATATCTAAAAAGTCTTGCGAAACAGAATTAGGAAATATATATAAATGTAATTGAGGCAGCATAAAACTTCAACAATAAGCGGTAAATTAAATTAACTCATCATAAATACCAAAACCAACGATCATTCGTTACATTAATTACCTAATCATTTATTCATCCACAAACACTACATTTGTGAAACTTCGTCACTAATCAATTTCACGCGCTCTTAATATTCCCAAAAGTCACAACTTAGAAACAATAACGTAAAAAGTTTTTATTCCCATAACTGTCGTTGTACAAGTTTAGCGGAGTTCAGTTACAGCGCATTCCCTAACCAACAAAATTAATTAAATTTTCATGGCCGTATACCGGAAACAGGAAGTCAACTGTGGTTTAATGCCGACAACTTTGAGAGCCCTTCCTCCGTGCACTTCACATCTAGCATCTACGTATTTAAATTGGGATTCTGTACCATATTAATCATTCCAATTGACTCTACCCTTAGAAAAAGCCACATAAGTACTTATGTGAGAGGCCTTAATTAAAATATTTTACAAGTAGATTTGTTTTGGTTATAGATAAATAGCTGTTACTGCCCAGTTGGGTAATTACACAAATGCAATTATCTCTGCAGTTTGTCAGCAAACCTATACGACATAGTGGTACCGGGTAGAAACTCACGAAATCCAAGTTATTTGTAGAAATATGTAGTCAATTGGTCACGATTGATGTTTAATATATGAAGGTTATGTTTAGTATTGAATGCTATTTACGCATGCGACATTGAATAACACATACCTTAGTTGTCTTATAAAAACTCTAAATCGTCAAATGAGTGATCCAAATTTCATGGTTATCTCAAATGGTTTGCCCATAAAAGCTTTTCATCATCATCAGTCGGGAAACGTCCACTGCTGAACATAGTGGGAACCCATGGTACGAAAATGTTATTATCAAAATGATATTCGAAATAATTAGGTAATTATGGTAATAATGGTTTTAAAATAATAATTATTATTTAGAGTGTACCGATATCAACGGGCTCAAGTCCAATGGCGGACAAGCCGAGAGACCTTGCAGCTACCAGCGAACAGACCGAAACAACATCACCCCTGCTGTCCACGTGCTCACCCACAGGTAATAAATCGTATTCGTATTTCAAAAACTGACCAAGTGCGATTTGGACTCACGCACCAAGGATTGCGAACCATGGAAAGAACATACATTACAGTTCATTTTCCCGATGTTTTTTTTTATCGGAACCCTAATAAAAGTGTTCAGATATTCTTATTTTAAATAATCCAAATATTCACTGTAACGGAATGACAGTTTCGCTTTCATCTATCTTACAATCCCCCTCGAACGTCTGTTTCAAGAAATAAACCTAGCGTCAACATATCGCAATGTTCTCGGCAAGCATTACGAATGATACTTCCGTATACATTCGGCATGTTTTCTTTGTTGTGACAGGGCAACGGTGGGAAGGTGGGGGACGAGGGGGCAGGGGACGAACCCCTCGGCAGGCCCAGCCTGTTGCGCGTGCCTTCGCTATCTGCCGCTGATCTCGAGGTAATGCCGCAAAAATGCGAAGGGACCTTAATTAAATTGACTCTGTATAAACTTTGACCGGCCAAAATACGGATGGTTAGGATCTGATAAGATTATACCGCTCGCATTTACCCGGCTGTGGTAACGATTACTGGGTTTCGTGGAACTTTAAATTTTCACTTTTGTTCTTGCGTAATTCTTAATTCAAAACCTTATTAAACGTTTTGTTAACACATAATATGAATATGCGGACACATTTGTCTCCGTTTCAATTGAACAACATTGATATTTAAAAAAATTAATTGATCAATCGTAATCAATTTCATAATCCCACTTCTGAACTTAATTTAAAACAGTCTCCTAGTTTAATTAACATCAGAGCCACCAGTTTACAAGTAGCCCCTTCCATACTGTTGCACACCTAAAGCAATTTTATCAAGTTTCTAGATAGTAATAACATTTTGGTGCGGTAAAGCCAATTTGAACTTGGCTAAATTAAACTGTATTTTAGATAATTGTCTTTTGAACTTGTCTATTCAGATGAAACGTTGAACTGTCTGTAATCTTTGAGGTAGACTTTATTATAGCCCAACGAGTTCAATCGGGTTGTTCAAATGATTCGAAGTCGATGTCAAGAAGTTAACTGAGCATACAGATTAATGTTAGAGTTCGCGACTCTTGATTAAGTACTGAAATGAATAAATAAATAAAAGAACAAGTAAATGCATTCAAAAAGAACTGGAAACCGACTTCAATGGCCCTAAAAGTCTACTTTTATTAAGGCTAATTTAAGATTTATATACTTTTCTCGTGGATTCCATTGTCAGAACTGGACCAAATTGTAATGGGACCACACGGGAAGCACCACATTTCACATAAAAAAAGAATCATCTAAATCGGTTCACTCAGTCAAAAGCTCTGAGGTAACAAACATATAAAAAACATACCTGTTCATTTGATAACCTCCTCCTTTTTTTAAAGTCGGTTAAAAAATCTTTATTGACACTTAAACAAATCTCTATGTCTTAACCTAGGTATAAAAAAAATATTATTTTTATATAACTATGAACACTAGCATTCAAACTAGGCCGAGCATGTGTCTTGAATGCTAGATTATTCCTATGACATATTCAACTAATTCCAAAAAGTTTAGTTAACAATGGCTAGACGGCAATTCCACCACAAAAGTGTGAACTCAAACAATATTGAGTTTTATTTCTGCACATTGAATTATGTTTGCTAATTATTATTAGGAATAGTGTGGTACGAGTAAATATATGGTATTTTAGTTACTTTTTATGCACGTGTGTGAGTACTTATAAATAATATTTCAGAAATATCACATTTAGTGACACCTCAGAGTGATATTTAGACTAGCCTAGTGGCTAAACCCTTAGACCTGGTGGCTAAATCCCGAGGCCCCGGGTTCGATTCCAAGTACCCATATATACTCGGTTTGATTGGTGGTAGGGCATTTCTATTTCCGCCTTGCTACCACCATTTTACATGCATTGTTGTACTTGTGGGCGAGAAAGCTTTCTATCCAACGGCCTTATATTATCGTCTCTTACTGTCGTGAAATGAACGCCAAGTGTAAACCCATATTGTATGAAATATTTGTATGTATGGCAGCGGTGACAAAGCATTTGTAACCAGCAGCTTCCCTTGGCTTTTTTGTCCTATGACTATAGGTTTATTGCCCTAAATAAATATTTATATTGGCCATTCAGCGGGGCAAAGCTGCCAGCGTCATAGGGTACGTTTGAGCCGGGTAATCGATCCGGTTTTATAGATTAGTTTTAATTATGTTTTTTAAAGTGTAAAGTCTTGTGTTAAAATAATCTTTCAAAAGTAATAAATAATACATCGTTTTGGATAATAATATGCTTAATTACCTATCCTTAAGGAAAGGTTGCATCAGGAATACAACTTTCCAATGAGAACAAAAAACGCTGTACTTTGTTCTAATTTCATTACAATCTACTCAACAGTTTATGTATGTGAAATTGAATTTAAACTAGTTTTCACGTGTGGGAATATTTTCCTGACGAGTATTTTAAAATCCACAGAACGCGTCAAACTTATCCCTGCTGTCGCCGCCGTCCCTGGCACGTCGGAGATCTTCGGTAATGTTCAGTGACACGGTACTTCTACACGCGCCGAATGCTCCCCATCTACATCCACATAACGTGTGCTCTTCAGAAAAAATGACACAAACAGGTAATCTACATGCAAATTACATTATTGTAACTTGTGATTATACAGGAACGATCCTTAATTTACTGTTGACAAAAGTATGCTCATTCACGCAACGACTTCTGTCGAGCGGATGTCACAAGACAGACTGCTTGCCTTGAACAACGTTGCCTTACTGACGTTACGCGACGCGGAGTCATGGCAATGTAAATCGACTCGTGTGAATGAGTATTCACGGGATCCCGCTCCATCAATGTTTCATATTAAATTTATGTCGCCATAATCTTTTAAAATTGAATAACTGGCTTTGTGCAGTAATTATCTAAAAACATAACATTGGATTGTAATGTCGTGAAATGATTATCATTAACATACAACTTCACAGTGAATCACAATTTTTATTTAAAACACTTTTTTCGAATATTGTTCAAAGCGCCATCTATAAACCATTAGCTGCGTATTGTAGCTACCTATAAAGTTGTAAATTTATGATATTTATTTCGCGACACTATAATCTCAACTCTTATTTTTGATAATTACTTATCATAGCCAGCTATTCTATTTTAATGGAAGCATTCGGAGAGGGATCTTAATAACAGGCACACCAAAGTTTCCGATTTTAAAATAGTCTCAGAATCAGCCCGAGAGATTCCGACTGTCTATATTTCAAGTTTCTAATACGATTGCCAGAAACTATTCAATTGTTGTCTGGTAACAATGACAATATCCAATAAAGAATTGAATAAATGTTATCCTTTGTCCAGCGATCATGCGTGTCATGACCAGCGATTTGTGATCATTTAAGATATCTGTCTCGAATCGATTCTAACTTATCCCCTCAAAACTTTTTCAATCTTACTTGCTTACACAGACTTGTTTAATCTTCTGCTAAAAGTATTTGTTAACAAATTGAAATGAATATTTATAGATTCATTGTGTCAACGTGACTGGCTAAAGTGCCAAAGCGGTGAGTCTAGAGATGGTAGATCTAGACGATGCTATTAGTCGGGCATGTGCAATCTGATCTCATTTCTTCCTTCCTTCCACTTCTCTTCATAGATAAATTGAATGAGATTAGGAATTTTCGTTCGGGTGCGATTAAAAAGGAATCAGGAAGGTATAAAAATAAATTAGAGTCTTTCCTGTTTTCTCTTCATAAATGGAAAAATCCTACTCTATGAAACTCTATGACCCTGCCTTTGATCTGCTTCTATTCTACCTATAAAGTGGTATTTATCCTTCAAATCTTTATGAAATTACTAAGCTGGTATATGCGTATCACTTTATAGGTACTATTGTATTTCTTAGAAGTAGGTGACACGGCAATAGTTGACAGGCACTTTAGTAAGTTAATTTTGGGGATGCAGAGTTTGACCTGCCGGCAGGCGACACTGCTGAAGACAGAGCGGCCACCGGCGGAACTATGTCGTGTCAAGAGCTCTTGGCGTTGTCTGGAGCCCTTTCTGCAGCGTTACCAACAGGGCAGGTTGCTTTAGATTCTTTCTTCGAGGAATTGACAAAGGGGATTAGTAAACGAGCAGGAGAAGAAAAAAGTGATTCAAAGGTACATGTAAATTCAAAACTAAACATACGGTTTGGTTTTATCCCCTTAACAAGATCGGTAATGTTTGATTACTGTTGTAGATTGTCGATATCGAAGACTACTCCTGTTGTACCGAACTGATGACAGCAGATGCAGTAGCTAAAGAAAATCAAAAAGGCAGATTTTCAAGCGCTTGTTCTACATTCTGGAAAAAAGTATCCAAGTTCTTGTCATGGGCTAGAAAGCACATAAAAAATGTTGTCAATCATAAATATTTCCAACAAGGTACGACCAGTTTAATTGGTAAATTCATAATTTCTATATCAAGTTCTAACTTTACTGTAAACTATTTGGGCCCGCAGGTATTTTACTCGCCATATTAATCAATACTCTGTCCATGGGTATTGAATACCACAACCAACCCGAAGAGCTGACAGTAATTGTGGAAATCAGCAATGTTGTGTTCTCGGCTATATTTGCCGTGGAAATGCTGCTCAAGATCATCTCTGAAGGCCCGTTCAAGTATATCTCCAATGGGTTTAATGTGTTTGATGGGGTTATTGTGATTTTAAGGTAAGCTCTGAGTGTTATAACTTACATTTACATTGTCAGGGATTCATTCGCTACCACTTAAACTAATGTTGTTTTTGTAACGTATGTTTTCTGTCCAAGAACATTTTATCTATGTGTTATTGTGTGAAACAGCGCGTTCGAATTAGCACAAAGTATGGGCAACGAAAAGGATTTGGCTGGGAGCTCTGGTCTCTCAGTGTTGCGTACGTTTCGACTCCTGCGCATTCTGAAACTGGTGCGCTTCATGCCGAATCTTCGTCGCCAGCTGTTCGTCATGTTGCGGACTATGGACAATGTTGCTGTCTTCTTTTCACTTCTGGTGTTATTCATATTTATATTCAGGTAATTATTTACTTTATCTTCATTTGAATAAGAATATATGTACCAAATTACACTAATAGTTGAGCAAATTTTAATTTCCACGAAAGCATTCAGAAGTCTAAAAAGTTTGCTAAATTTTTAAAAAAAATTAATGATGTCTAATTCAAAAAATAAACTGCATGAGTTAAAAAATAAACTTAACAAGTTACATTTAAAATACGATCGTCTTCGTCTTCAATATAAAGTTGACTAAAACTGCTATTTCAATTTATGTTTCACATCTTGTATCATTAATTTCTTTCTCAACATTCCATTTACTTTTATATGTACAGAGTTTCCTTTTGATTTAAAAAGTAAACAAATGTAGCGTAATTCTAGGTATGTACTTTGAGGAATCCCTGCATAACTGGAGCATACATTGTATAGGTGAAACTGTTCGTATGTACGTACGTAATAAAAGAATAACATAAAATACAAATGTGTAGAATTATTCATTAAAATGCTGTCATTTTTATTTTATCATTACTTAATTGATTACCAGTAAGTTTAGATTCATCCCCTCATAGAGATCGCAACGAAGTAGAAAGCCACTCTCACAGCAATCACACATTTGTGTATGTAGATTGCGTTAAATAAATCTTCAGTTTTCCGTTGCAATTGGAGATTTACTGGACTATAAATTCTGAATGTTTCTACATAAATATATACCTATTCACATCCTATAAACCCTTGCACTGTTGAACTGTAAGTTGTCTCTCCTATTTTCTGTTAACTTGCCCTAACATACGTACTTCGTGTGAGTTACTTCTGTCTATACATTCTACCTATCCACTACACACTGCCACTATCCACACTATCTACAACTTTTTTCTCTTCTATTTATTGTATATTTAATTATAGTGTCTTTTCACGCTTTTGTGCTTCGTCCACTTCAGTTTGTATACATCTGCACTCCATTACTTATAATTTTAGAATAACTGATCTTACGTTTATAAACATTTTATAAATGTACTTACTTACATATCTTATATATTTCCTCTTTTATATGTGGAAAGGATGATCGTAACCGTATTTATCTAATCGAATGTTGCGTGATAACGTTCAGCATCCTCGGTATGAACCTCTTCGGGTGCAAATTCTGCGAGAAAGATGAAGAGGGAGATCAAGATTGCGACCGAAAAAACTTTGATACCCTCTTGTGGGCCTTTGTCACGGTGTTTCAGGTATTCAATATTTTAAATTAAAGTATCTAACAGACAATCCAGAAACAGACTGAACTTGCAACATTACTAAACGCTTTCCCACGGGACCGTCAGCAGTCAACACTCACGACAGTATGACAATCCCAATTAACAGATGATTGTCCATAAGATGACTAATCGACTAACCACGCGAGCACACAATGACTGTTCACTCTGCTGCAAGATGAGCGCTTCAGTGTCCACCGATTTACACAGCACATAAAACTATCGTTCGGAGACGGCTTGCAGCTTTGTGCGTTGTCAGACAGGCGCGTAACAGTAACAGCTACCCTAGAAACCGCATAGTACAAACTAGTACCATTCGTAACAGATTGTTCCAACATCATCTAGTGTCACGATCACCGTATGTTGTGCCGTTCAGTACTCCCATCAGAAGTTGTCGACAGCACTTACTTAGTGAGAGAGCTTGGTTGAGTAGTAGGTTAGCTTGAGGGCGATCGGAGCCGAGTCGCGGGTTTCCCTGTTCGTCAGTTCCTTTACTCCCACTACAGCTGCACTCTGTTAATACAGTATCTCTATCACTTTGCATGCCGCTTCTCTATCTTAGGTATGTACTATCTTACGTTTATAAGCTCCTGGATAACTTTGGTCAAACAAGTCTCGATTCATATCTCTTTTTGAAATTAAAACAGCAAATTACTCCTTGACCAAAGTTTTCACTGGTTCACCTGACATCTTCCTTTAACTTCAGTAACAATCTAATTTTCAATTATATCCCCCTTTACTTCAAACTTTTTACCTTCCAGTTTTAATTACTAGAGAATTGGCCCAATCACATTATTTTTCATTATCTTTTCTTCTGCATTTCTCGATTTACATTAAAAATATTGTTTAATGCATTTAATACGAATGAAATTTGACACGTTCAATTTTAATAAAACAGTACGAATGAAAATTTCCTTTATATTTTATGCACTTTTCTTTTCTCTATTTTAAACTTCAAGGTTACTTTTATTGCATTTAATTCCTTATAATAAGATCATAAGGCAGTATTATAATCATGTTTATATAAACTTTAACATTCAAAAATTAATTGCACTAATATAACACAATGTTAATTTGTTACAGTACATAAATTAGTTTTATTGACTAACCCGTTGGAGGGTAGCGTCCCAAGGGCGATAACACTGCTTAACCAATTAGGCTTTTACATGTTAATGTTGTTTTCACAGCCACGTTAGTGGGATATTCTAATTTACATACACAGATAGGTGCCGGACTAATTTTACGGATTTCACTGTTGTGGGAAAATTATACGTATATTTAAATAATTGTACTAACTAGAGTCTGTAACTAGTAAGTGTTTAAATGCCAGGTTGGAGTAAAGGTTGCAGTGTTAACGTCTTGTGCGCATCAGTATACCGTTTGTGAACTCGGTCGCGGCGTATGCGCATAGCATTTTCTTTTTCTTTCATTTTGTTCACCGGCCTCGCGACGCGCAGTATTCTGGGCATGTATCTATTCGGTGGTAAGTTTTGCAAGTACGTCGAAGACAATGGCACCGAACGCGACTGTACCTGCCCAGAGATCATCTCGCACCACCCCAAGTGTGAGTGCGACAGGAAACATTTTAATAATATACTATGGGCTACCGTCACTGTCTTTCAGGTAAGCCTTGATCTAAACAAAGATAGAAAGATAGTCGGTTTATTTGCGATCCCCAACCGAGTTGTTTTAGAGGGTAGATGCCGCGTTTTTCTCGTAACCACCAAAACTTAATCTAAATTAAATATAGTTTGTCTTATTTGACAGCTCTATGAGGTTGTTAGAAAAGACGAATTAATAAATATTATAATTGGATCACTTTACTGGCACATGCGAGAAATTCGCCGTAGAGACAATGATACTATACTTAGTAGTGAACCGTAATGCATCTTTGGAGCGCTCCGTAGATAGTGCATCTTGCTTCGTACTCGTAGTGAGTAGTGCTAGTGCTAGGTAATGCTGGACCCTCGCTTCTGTTATCCAATACGCCGTCTGTGTTACCCCTCATAACCCCAAGTTATTTGTGTGTACCTAACACTAACACGACAACATGACACTTTATTAACACTAACACGCTGATAAACAAATTTAATTTTTGTTTGGAATTAATTTTGTAACACTGGTATTACTTAACATTTTATTAACAACACCCAAGGCACCACTTAACACAATATGACAGCACACCTTGCTTATTTTGATTTATTAAAGAGATTCATAATATTCGAAGGTTTTGATGTGGTAGAGTGGATCACGCTGTCGAGCCGAGGCTTCACTTTCATGTAAACATTTCAGGTGTTAACACAAGAAGATTGGAATGTTGTACTATTCAATGGAATGGAAAAGACCAGTCATTGGGCTGCTTTGTATTTTGTGGCTCTCATGACGTTCGGGAATTACGTGTTGTTTAACTTGCTGGTAGCTATTCTCGTTGAGGGCTTTAGCTCGGAGGTTAGTTTGATCTCGGATATTGTTAATGGCTTAAGCTTTATGGATGGCAGACATTGTCTTACGTATATTGCATTACCTTTCAGCGAAATGAGAGGAGGGAACGTGAACAACGCGAGCTTGCGAAGTCGAAATTGTCGAGCGAATGTTTCTCAGATAACAACGAGCTACAATATGACGAGTCGAATTCGGGGTCGCATTCCAGCGACAGCTTCTCTCAGGTATATTCACAACTTTAACCAATTATAAAGTTTCGTTATTTATTAATTCTACATTTTTACTCAAAACTCTTAAATGTGTATTTGTGTAATTTGAATCGAATAAAATTAAAGATGTTTTTCTAGTAAATGTATAAAAGAGGTGTTTAAAAATTTTCGCTACGGCCGCTTCCTAGAACTGGTTTGAAGTCCTTAATACTGTTCATAAGGATACCAGAACCTACGACTTGCAAGTTAATGTATCTTATCTTCAATACAGAACGAAATAAAAAACTATTGGCACTCAGAGGTCGATCTACGGAGAGGAAAAGGCGATGTAAATGGACACAAGGAGAAGGCAATGCTGCGGAAATCATCGCGCCGCAAGACAAAGTCATCTGCCCACCATCCGACCCTTTGCAAAGACTGCGCTCAATCTAATAAATGTAATTTGCAAAAGGTATGTAATAAAAATATCTTATTGCAGGTGTCTCACTTTTACAAGTATAAAATGGCAAATAGCCATCCCACTCCTGATAAACTTATCTGCGCGGAAATCATATTAGATAATTATGTATTATGTGTTCATTTAATGGATATTTACATTATTGGAGAAAAGTATTCCCAACGCTCTGTAATGTACTTCATTAAGAATAACAGGAAGTGATTTTATAAATTATATATTAAACTGTAACGGAATTAAACTGGGTTTCAGTAGCCCAGACAATTCCCAAAACGCAGTTTTTATAGCGATTTTCGCAATGTTTTTAGTATAGAGCGAAGTTTTTCAAAACGTGTATCGAACTCCATAAAGTTGTAAAAGCTATCTTTAACTAAATTTCCTTGCACGTCCGTTGCGAATTGATAATTAGCTTAGCAAATAGGATATATTAAAAGTTGTTGGTTAGTTTAAAATTGGTAGGTACCTATACGTAAGAATGTATTCCTTTCTCGCCTTTATAATGAGTACACAACTTATTTTCACTTATTAAACCATTCACCTGATGTGAATGCCAAAAGGGCCGAGAGGGAGAGAATATCCCCGGAATTCTTAATTAAAAGAGAAGTCATTTAGATGTATGTTTTATTTGTTTGGTGGATTTGGCCGAAATAGTACAGAAACCCAACCAGCACTCATCAAATTTTATCAACATCAAAATACTTGGCAATATCATGATTTTTAAATAGAATTTATTGTCCAATAACATACTACAATATGATAATTAATTTTTCAGACACCTTCATGTTTTTATAAGATTTTTTCTGACGGCGGCACAGATATATAAAAACTCAAACATTTTTTTTAAATTCCTGCTTCCTGCAATACTGAGTCTCTTAACCCTATTACAACCTTGTACCTATATATCACATAGACACGGGACGGTATGAACTATGAGAATATCGTCTTCGTGAATCGGATACACCGATCAATCTTTTTAATTTCGCTAATGCCTTCCTCATACAGGCTCATAAATAACGGAGCTCCATTGCCGTATTATCTGTTTGCTTTTGTATTAAATTGACTTCATTCTTAGAGGTCGAGATATCCAATTACATTTCTTAAGAAATCTCAATCTTTCGGAGTACCATAGACACTGATGTAATAAATCGTTTGTTTTTCTATCATATTTCATCACGCACCTAAATCGACTGATGTAACTCGGAGCTATTTTACAAGCTATTTGTATTAGAATAATAAAAATATAATTAAGTTATTAATTGGTCACATAGATTTGTAAAATAAGAGGTTAACTCATTTTACGTAAGTAATAAAATAAATCGCTTTCTTCCATTTATAGATTTATTTATTTATTTCGGTTTTAGCTTTTAGCTTTGCAAATTTTCACATCAATACACGATTTTCAGTTAGAGAGACCGATATAAGCCGTGTTTCCTAATATTGCTCATCGAATGAACCTACGCCGGAGTTAACTTTGACCTTAAACTTGTCAAGGGTCTTCAATAGTGATAAACACTTTTAGATACTATAGGATTGGCAAATAAAATTACCCATTCGGATATAGAGTTGTTTAAAAAACATTTTTTGTTAATTCATAATCATTTCAGGAATCCAAGATGCTAGCAAACAACGTGACCCCCTCGGATTCAGCATTGCCAATGATCACGCACACCGCAGCCACTCCTCAAGATTCTCCGTCCACCACCCTGGAGCCTGGTGCATCGCTGAGGGACTTTAACGTTTCCTTGACCCTGGAAAGATCATCTATGCTGTCCAGCTTGGATTCCATCGATCGCACTTCTGTATGTATCAGATCCTTATAAATCGTGACTGTGCAATACTCTGCATTACGACTGACATAATTCACTTTATTCGAAATGAAAGCTAACTGAACGAACGCTTTTCCAGTAAACGAAATAGTGCACCTATTTCGTCTTGTATATGAAGGCAGAAAATCGATCAAGATTTCGTCTTATGTCTGGGAAAACGCGTGTTTTCGAGTTTTAATGCGGGTTTTTTGCATGCAAAATATAGTCGCTAATTTCGGCGGCGGCGGCCATGGCGCAGTCGTTACGGATGACCTTGACTTTTTTCTTATTTATTCGAGTTTTTAAGCCAAATTAAGAAGAAAGTTATACTTTCGGCAAAAAAACTTCGAGAAAGCTCGGTCGGCCAGGTAAATCAAATGAAAGTGCACAAAGTACGTTTTAAAAGTAGTATGATCCTTCTATTTCTTATTCTGTCCTATCCAAAATTAAATCTGCAATAGATTTGCTTTTGCACTTCGTCCCTTCTGATGTTGAGTGATGATATGACAAAGCCTTACATTAATAAGGTGCTGTGTCAAACACAACACTAATTAACACTGATGTTAGTGGAGGGCATTGAAAAGAGCGCTATCCCACTAACCATATCGAAGTGCCGCTAGGTACCCATAATAGGAATTGAACCTGGGGCTTCAGGGTTGTGAAATGAAATGAAAATTTATTGTAAACTATAGGTAACATAGTGACAGTAACATTGTGAGTCAAATTGTGTAGCAACTTATCTATAGAGATGGTTTGTTGTAATCCCGATATTTTTTCCAGTGCACCAGCATTCCTGGCTTGCTGAAACCACCCAACAGTTACACTTTGACTCTTCATTCTGCCTCAGCTCAACTCAGGGCCGAAAAAGCACGCCTCCCTCCAATATCCCTAGCACCTCCACCTCTGACCCTCGCTCCTCCTCCCCTTAAAAATCAGTCCTCGGGATCAGCCCCATCAACGCCAAAGTCAATACCTTCTCCGATGCTGCCGGAGAAGAATTTGCAACTCACTATAGCGAAAGATGACAACTGCCTCAACGTCAGCGACAAGTCTAGTCTACTGAGCTCACAAAAGTGAGTGACTAAAGTAATTAGCATACTAAGGTTAAGTTCTCGAAGAAAGGTTTTTCACAAAAATAACAGTTACATTAATTTATGGCCGCTAATTAAGACAGCGGCTGAGAAAAATCTGGGGGATCGGCAGCAGCGTAAACTTATATACCGCTGAAATACTCGTACTAAAAGTGTATAATTAACTATGAAAATCACCTTATAGTCGAATCTTTTGTGATGAAAATCTATTATGACATGTGGTCAATGGTGGTGGTTCTTCCATAATTAATATGCACGCAACTACAACACAATTATTTCTTCTAAAATTAGTACACTGCCTGAGAAATTAAAAATAATATTCATAACATAAATATAGTATGTCATAGATAGATAATATGAATCAAGATCTAAATAACTATATTCTAGCCTTAGCTATCAATAAATTGACATAAGACATGAATGGGATACACATACATTCTCGGTTACAAATTATGTATCAAATGAAGCGAATGTTAGCATTTGGGTTACTACTTTTCGGGAGAATAATAAACGTTTCTGCAGTCAAAAGCCGGGGTAAATGTCGTGCTAGTGTGGCAATTGTCGTCTCTTTTAATACACGTAATGCTGTTATTAAAATAACGAGTATCAAGTATCGATATAACTTTAAATAATCCATCGAAAGATACTTGATATAGATTTCACCCAAAAAGGGTTCCAAATTCAAACTTACTTGTTCACGCAATTGCAGGAGTGTTACACTGTCAAGTGCGATCGGTAACGGAGAAGACAAGTTTCGCGTACAACGAGGGTACAGCTGGAGACTGTCTCGGCCAAGTCTGCGCAAGAAGCAGAAACATAGAACGGGGTCTGACTCTGACACCATCATACTGAACAACGGACGTGACCACGCCGTTTGTAATGGTAAATATAAATCTTCCTACATATGTCTAGTCTTAGTCTGGACTTTAGAATAGGATAGCCGCAAATCATCCCATCGGTGTTGTAAAGGATCAGGAGCTAAGAAAATTCTACATTCTAACTGGTGAGTGAAATCTATACTACCGAAAGAAAATTTCTGGTATTACGACGACACGAAAAATACAGTTTTTAAACAAAATATAAACATGCTCACTTTCATTTCGAAATTCAATTTATAACGAAAAACTTATGATTATAGTCACCGAACCACTGGAGGCTAAAATTTTAAATCTATTCCAGGGTCAAGTCTGCGAAAGAACGAGCTGCCTCTATCGTCGTCTATGGTGATAAAAAACGACACGCAGTCAGAACTGCCGAACAATCGATCTAGAGCGCAGCTACCAGCGCCTAGAGTTTTAGCTCCGCCAGTGAGGAAAGTTTCCGCCCACACCGCGCCCCTTTTACCTGATGTAAGTACAATGTCAAATCGACGATCAACAGCCTAGTTTTGTTCAAAACATTCGCTTCATCTTGAACCATTTTATATTGATATATAATTTATATTACGTTTCTATTCTGTCTGTTTAATCTGAGCCAAAGTGTGTACAGTACATTTGACATAGCTTAAGGTTTTTTCGCTGGATAAAAGTTTCGTGCTAAATTTATGTTGCTATAATCTTTTAAAATAGAATATCTGGCTTTGTGCAGTAATTATCTAAAAATAGGACATCGGATTATAATGTCGCGAAATGAGTATCATTAACATCAAACTTCGTAGGGATTCACAAATTTAATTGTTTCACACTATTTTTCGATTATTGTTTAATGCGCCATCTAGGGAGCACTTGCAATTCCATCTCCTATTTTCTGGTAATTACTTATCAAAGCCAGCTATTTTATTTTAAAAGATTATAGCAACAGAAATTTTGTATGTAAGCATACTGAAAGGAATCGCGTTAACACTTTATAATTGACTCACTAGGACAGTCTCACAAGCTCTAATGGTATTGAAAATAATATCAATTGAATTGCAAAGTTAATCGCAACAATTTATTTGGGCCCCTACAAATAATCAGTCCTTGTTTGAACAACAGTAACAAGGTCGCAGACATCATAATAATTATCATACATCTTGTCAACTGCTAGAGACGCCTCTCAGAAAATGTCTGTCTTTGATATCGTTGAAATTTGAATAAGAAGGCAATCTTATTCGAGTAATCTTCCACGAATGTTTGGATTACGTTACGAGAAGTAGGCGCTTGACGTGTCATTTCGCCTTTGATTGACTTTGTTTTGTCTATAGGTGTCGTGGAAGGCTCCAGAAGCGGGTTTCTCTACAGATTCAACTGTCAGACTCGACACAGTGAAACCTCCGCCTCATAGACTGTCGCTCACTAACGATTACCTCGCGGGTATGGAACTATTATAGTATTGTATATGTAATAAGCTTGTATAATGTTATGGCAGTCTCCCGACCATATCGTCATTTAACATCAGGTATCGTCATTTAACGTTAGGTATCGTCATTTAACGTCAGGTATCGTCATTTAACGACCGGTATCGTCATTTAACGACCGGTATCGTCATTTAACGTCAGGTATTGTCATTTAACGTCGGGTATCGTCATTTAACATTAGGGGAGATTATGGGAAAACACAATACTACAGTTAAAAAATTAAAAAATACTTTCGAACCAAACATAATGAAACCCTAACGTATTTAGCTTCCACCTAATAATCAACGCTCTCATAATTATCGATTTATGTAAGCATATTTCTGTTGATTTCTAAAACATTTTTCTTCGGATATTGAATCGAAGTAAGAACTAACTCAACTTGTTTTTTCAATGAATTTACAATGTATGCATTACAATAGGCTGATGGGAAATAGTAATAATACTTTAACGCCGATTTAGGTTTGCGTTCTGTGCCCCCGCTCTTTCAAACAATCGCAGAATGCTAATAAGATCCCAATGAAGTTCCACAAACATACTAAAATATTAGCGCTCGTAAGTAGACACAAATTGATACGGGTCGAGACGACTTGCCTACATACTTAAGTGGCACTCCGCTGTCAGAATCGTGACAATTGCTAGCAAACGCAAAATCAGCGGAGTCACGTCCTCGGCCCGTACTAAAACTTTCACCCTTATGAAATATTACGTGTACCGCTTTATGTGCGGAATTTGTGCGATTTTTTGAAGGTTTGTTCAGATTTTAATGAATCACGTGCCACCGTACAGAAAACTTTTTTACGTGAATTTTATTCCAGTCATTGGGTTCGGGAGTATCTCTCTCCACCGATGGACATTAGAGGGAGAGAATTATACAAGATTTTTTTTAAAAAAACCTTCGCAACAATCATACGAAAATATATACAAAATGTTCCATGTTATGCCGAAAACATTATTCAAACTGCTGATCATCAGAAAAAATCTATTTTTACATAAAAATAGCTAAAACTACCGCAAGGAAACTTGCTTTCAAGTAAAAAAAACGGTATCAAAATCAATCGGTCCATCCTTTGAAGAGCTAAGATGCCGCAGATTGGCAGTCAGACATTGGCGTCATACTCGTACTTATAGCACACCTCTCTTTGCGTCGGGCGGAGATTAAAAATACAACCAAACATCACAATCAAATCTCGAAAGAGATTAGGCTGCAAATAGGTATTATCCCTAAGAACGATTCAACAGAAGCGACCAGTCCAAACCTATCCAATGGTAATTGTAATCATAAAACTGCTGCAATTTATTTCACTTCAAACATATCTTAGCAAATAAGACTTAAAATAGACTCCAAACCAAAAGACACGTACATTTCTGGAACGTCCCTTCTTAATTCCACATATCAGTCTGTGCTAAGACTACGACGTGCAAATAAGGTGTAAATTGATACTCGGTCGAGGCACTTAAGTACAGCACTCCACCAGGCTCCCAGGTGCGATCTCTCCAGCGGCCTTCATAGCCTTCGTTATATTGTGCCGCGAATGAATGCTCCCGCGTGAATGTCGCGTCGAGCGAGCCTGGGGTAGCTAATGAGGCAGATATGTCTCTAGTCTATACTCACAGTACCCGTATAATTATTTAGACAATAGCCTTGGGAATCTCATATGTTGCTGTAAGTGGTATAATGTAAAATGCAAAGAATACATTTGAAAATATGATAATACCTGAAGTAGCACATATCTGCGTAACTGAGAAATTTTGAGACAGTTTAATTTGATTGTACCCGATTTTCTTGTACTATAGATACAGAGACCAAACGTAGCAAATAGTGGCACTCAAAATTTTTATTTTTTCGTGACCTAATACATTTTTCACTAGCACCTCGTTGACGTGGATTTCAAAAAAAATTCACGGGAACCGTTTCATGGAACGGATAAATTTGTAGCATATTACCTCCATATCACAGGCTGCTTGTAATTATACACGCATGCCAAATTTTATCACGATGTTTGTGGTGTTGAGTCGCCAAGTGGTAACAAACCAATATTCTTCACGTATACAATATTACTTTAACAACAAACTTGCACATTTGCTATTTAATATTTGAGCCACTAAGTAAAGCATAATGTTGAAAGCTGAGTTTACATGGGAGTAGTTACAGTGAAATAAGTTTCTCTGGAAGCTACTGGTCTAAGATGAACAGTGAACGACTACGTTGCACGTTTCCGTGATGCTAGCGACTACAAGATCCTTTACACTGCCGTCCGATGTGAACTTGGCTTAACTAACCATTGATTAAACTTTGTAAACTCTCGATACTTACTTGTTGTTCTAGCAACTTTGCTCCTCTGTTAGCAAATCAGAATATTCCACCCAAGTTTTCATGTAAGACTCTCAGAGAACACATTAGAATAAGTACTGTCTTATTTAAAGTATTAACATAAGCTTATTTCTTTTCCTACATCAGTTACGCCAATAGCAGATGTGAAGGCCAGTAACTTAGGACCCTCTACGCCTCAGTTGCCCCAGCTGGCTACGAGACCGGCTAGGATAGAACCTCCAGCTTTACCTACAAGGCCGAACAACCAACCTTTACCTTTAATAAAACAGATCAATGAAGAGGTAAGCATGAAAGATTGATGAATCAAGCCGACGAAAGGAACAAAGTTATCAACTGTACCCATCTATCCGGAAAATATACGCTTTGAAGCTCCGGGCTATCTTAAGGGAGCTAATGATTTCGAACAAAGCGCGTCAGGAATCTTATTTTGACGGCTGATCAAACTTGAATAAAACTTGATTAGGTTTGGACACCACATGATATCTCAAAATTTGTTTTGACGAGTTTCTGAAATTGTGATACTTTAGAATACGATTACCACCCTATGTCATTCCATGGGTGTCTTAAAAGAAACTGAGAGCTATTGAGACATAGATAGAGGCTAGAGAGACATTAGGCTAACTTTCTTATGGAAAGTCTGAAGTCGCTATCTATGAGAAAAACTCGTGTTCAATAGTCACCAGCTGATTAAGATATAATAACAAAGATGAACGCGATGTTTCATATTACTTTGCAGGTTACAATAAACAATAACGTGTGTATACTGTCCTCAAGATTCGACAGAAGACGGTTCAGATTTAAAGATCTTTTTCGATTCATGGAGCCAACGGGGTGTCTAAAAGAGAAAGAAGATTACTCTCTTTACATCTTCTCTCCTAGCAACAAGTAAGTCTACGTTCACAAATTCACTCAATGTTAATGTCGTGTTTATGGATTTATTTGAAACCCGATGTTTTTATTCTATTCCACAGACACCTATCAATTTTGTTCTTATTTCCTGCCAGTAAGATGACAAAAATCGCTCCCAGCGGAATGTTCAATGGGAAATAGATGTGATATTTTCGGATATTCCGTGACTCAATTTTATTGAAGGCGCGCTCCATAAAAATAGCGAAGTGCCTCGTTTTGTGTTTTACTTTAACTTCCGCTAGAATAATTCAGTTTGCTCGAGTGACATGAGAAATGTTGACTGCCATGTGCAAACAGAACGCTCAATGACCCACAAGAACAAAAAGATCCAATTACCTTCGTATGAAGTTAAATTGGAAGTAGATTTTGAACAGTCAAACGGAAATATGCTACTGTCAGTACAATTTGCTTTTGTTTACCTTTGGACCCTTAAAAAGGATTTACTGTGACCCTGTTTACTCGACTCATAAATAGGACGAGGGTTTCTGTTAACAGTATTAACTTGACGACTGTATATGACGCTTATTTATTATTCAGGATGCGGAGGTTTTGCACGTGGATGGTGACACGGGGTTGGTTCGACAATATAGTGCTTCTATTCATAGCACTCAACTGTATCACTCTAGCCATGGAACGACCTAACATTCCGCCTGACTCCAAAGAGAGGGCTTTCTTAGGTACAGCAAATTACGTGTTCACAGTTGTGTTTGCTGTAGAAATGTTTATAAAGGTAAGTTCTATTCATTTCTGATTCATAAGGTCTGCGTTGAGTAACCTTTTCATTAAAAAAATATTTTGAATGCCAATTTTATTTTAATTACTCTTATTCATTTACATTCTGATGGCTACTGGATTGCAATGTTTGGTATTTGGTATTCGACCCAAATTCAAATGTGAAACGCGGCCAGTATACTAAATTTAAAAAAAAAAGAGTTTTGTTTTTATATATGCTAATGATTGTTATGTCTGAAATTAATGAAATAAATTTAATATGCACAATTGTGTGACTTGGTAAATGTTTTAAATATTACAAATTATTTATGCATTGTGCAGGTGGTAGCATCGGGAATGTTTTATGGTCCGGAAGCATACTTCACATCGGGATGGAATATCATGGACGGTTCACTTGTCATCATATCCATCATAGATTTACTCATGTCCTTGGTATCGGAGTCCAGTCCGCGGATATTTGGAATTCTCAGGGTAATAATTCTATCACAGTAAATTTAAAGAAATAAGTTTAGAATTATTATCTACATGTAAATTATTTCTTCAGGTTTTCCGTCTGCTGAGGTCTCTAAGGCCTTTGAGAGTAATCAATCGAGCTCCAGGTCTAAAATTAGTGGTACAGACGCTTCTGTCTTCGCTAAGACCGATCGGTAACATAGTACTCATCTGCTGCACATTTTTCATCATATTTGGCATTTTGGGTGTACAGGTAAGACTGCATTATTTAAAAAAAATCTAGTTTATAAAAGTAACGTAACAATGTTTTTTGTTTCTTTCAGTTATTTAAAGGAGCATTTTTCTACTGCGAAGGAGCAAATATAAAGAATGTTAAGAACAAAACAGATTGTCTTGCTATTGACGGCAATGTTTGGGTAAACAGAAAGTACAACTTCGATGACCTGGGCAAAGCATTAATGTCACTGTTCGTGTTGAGCTCTAGGGACGGTTGGGTCAATATTATGTACACTGGACTTGACGCCGTTGGTGTAGATCAACAGGTAAAAATTACATTACTATGATAGTCGAAAAAATCGTTTGTAAAATTCATGTTAAGTAGAGGTAAATAATGTGGCACTATCACTGAATCTATTGCGAAGCTTAACCATGCTTATCTACAGTAAACAAACTATACCAAAGAATCTTTTTTGTATTTAATTTCAGCCAATAGTAAACTATTCCGAATGGCGTCTCATATATTTCATCGCCTTTATACTGCTAGTGGGGTTCTTCGTGTTAAACATGTTTGTAGGAGTGGTAGTTGAGAATTTCCATAGATGTAGAGAAGAACAAGAGAAGGAAGAAAGAGTAAGAAGAGCGGCGAAGAGAGCTTTACAGATGGAAAAGAAACGGCGAAGTGAGTATCCTGCTTCCGATAAGAATACCTGTTAGAAACAGAAATAGAAACTAAAGATGATATCGTTTAATACCCCCGATAGGAACTGCTTTCATCCAATTTTCCCATTACGGGAACAAAGAGATGAGATTAGCAGAAAACATGGCCCAGATAAGGTACAAACGACAATGTTGTTTGCCCATTTTGATTGGCTCTATAACTTATTTGGACCGTCTAGTTGTTCGGATTCGACGATGAAGCACGCAATAAAGTTTTAGTTAGGAAAGATTACAGGATATAAGTATAAGAGGTTTACTCGTACTGATTATAACGTATGTCAATATAAGGCAAAGGTAACAACAGTTTCCTATGATCTTGTACTTCGAAGTCGTGAAACAGTTTAAAAGTAGAAGTGTGAAAAATAGTGAGAAAATTAAATGTTCTAGACAATGTACAGTTATTATTTTCAACCGACTTCAAAAAAGAAGGAGGTTCTCAATTCGACTTATATTTTTTTCTTGTTTTTTATTATTTTATATTATGTATGTTACGCGATAACTCCGACAGTTATAAATCGCGAATAAACCGATTATGATCATACATTTTTTGTTTGGTAGAGCATACGGTTGATGGTAGGGCATTTTCTATGTCCGCCTGGCTAGCTCCCACCATATTACTTAAGTCTGCCGCCAAACAGCAAAGTTAATAGCACTGTTGTGTTCCGGTATGAAAGGTAGCAGAGCCAGCGCCTCATTAGCCCGGGGCTTCTGGGTGCGCACGCTTACCATCCAACGGACTTATCGTCACTTACCATCAGGTGAGATGAAGGCCAAGTGCAAACCCATCATACATAAAATAAAAAAATGTACTTCAGAGGTGGTCCCATATTTTTAGGTGAACATTTTAGGGGACGAATGCTGTAGACTTTTAAGGCATATGAAGTTGGTTTCTAGCGTTAATGATTTCACAACGGGTTTGCACTTGGCCTTCATTTCGACGGATAAGAAGTGGCAATAAGACCTTTTGGGGAAATCAAGCTTCTTCTGGAGCCAGTCATTTGATCTTTCATTACGTGACAACTGAGGATAGAAAACCTGTAGAGTTACTAGTTGTAAAGTATTAAACAAACTAATGAACACATTATCGAAACCCCAACCCCATGAACCACCGGATAGTTTTTCTTTTAAACTTGATTTAACTTTTAATGTGGTATCTTTCCAGAAATGCATCAACGGCCATACTATGCAGACTACTCTCAAATTCGTCTTTTCGTACACAACGTTGTGACTTCAAAGTACTTTGACTTGGCCATAGCAGGTGTAATTGGCTTAAATGTGGTCACCATGGCAATAGAGTATTATAGAATGCCACCAGCATTACAATATGCTTTGAAAATATTCAATTACTTCTTTACTGCCGTCTTCATATTAGAAGCCCTAATGAAGTTAGTGGCTTTGGGCTTTAAAATCTATTTAAAAGACAAATGGAATCAACTCGACGTCATTATAGTAATTCTTTCGATAGTTGGAATAGTTTTAGAAGAGTTAGAAACAAATATAATTCCAATAAACCCAACGATCATGAGGGTCATGAGAGTATTAAGGATAGCAAGAGTATTGAAACTTTTGAAGATGGCAAAAGGCATAAGGGCGTTACTGGACACTGTCATGCAGGCATTGCCACAAGTTGGTAATTTAGGGCTGCTGTTTTTTCTACTCTTTTTCATTTTTGCTGCGTTGGGAGTTGAGCTTTTTGGCAGATTAGAATGCTCAGATGAAATCCCATGTCAAGGTAAGTTTTAATCAAATTCATCTTATGTTAAATGATATGATTTATATTGTTAATTTCACCAAATTTTTGTTTGATAACTAGGTTTGGGAGAACACGCCCACTTCGCTAACTTTGGTATGGCATTTTTAACATTATTCCGCGTGGCAACTGGTGACAACTGGAATGGCATCATGAAAGACACGCTTAGAGAAGACTGCGACAGCACCGTGGACTGCGTGCGCAACTGTTGCGTGTCCACAATAATTGCTCCCATTTTCTTCGTTGTTTTCGTACTAATGGCACAATTTGTGCTCGTCAACGTGGTTGTCGCTGTAAGTATACACACCGGTTTAAATCGCGTAGTTTAATAATGAGATAAATAAAACTAAAAATATTTTCACAGGTTCTGATGAAACACCTGGAAGAGTCCCACAAGCAAATGGAGGACGAGATAGACATGGATGTAGAACTCGAGCGTGAGCTGGAGCGCGAAGCTGACGACGAGGAAGACCGTGAATTATGCCGAGCTTTAGAACAATGCGTTTCTCCTCCGAGACCCTTAAATAAGGTACCATCCCTCCCTGCCAACTTCACGTACAGCGAGCCAAAACAACCAGCACCGTCCCCCGCACGACGCAGGCGCACGCTGCACTCGCACCAAGCTTTGTTGCCAACTTCGCTACCTCCGAGACGGTATTCTTTATCACCTCACGCCTTTGGGCGACGTCGACAGGACTCAACTTCTGATGCCCCAGCCGCTCTGTACGAAGAAGACGCTCGCTTCATTGACGCTGATGATATTGACGAACTAGAACCTGGAAGTCCACCTCGACGAGATTCCTTTGCTCATAATCGCAGGCAGCGTGTGGATAAACGAAACTCTCTTCGGGGAGAAGAAGCGAGACTTTTGAGACCGGCCCCTGTATTACTGGCAGTGCCTACTGAACGCAGACCTAGTCCAAGGCTAAGTAGTAGCTCAAAAAGAAGAGCTTCTACTGAATCTGCCGGTGCGACTGATGCTAGTCATCTCTCACCACGACCATCGAATAAAACGACAAAGGCAGAGACAAACGATCAACCTATCAGCGAGGAAGAAAAGATCAGGATAGTAATCGCTGAGAGACGGAAGATGGATGCTTCTAGACCTGAGCCAGAAGACGTGGTGGAGCTGTCTGAGCGCGGCTCCTAGTCCAGGCGAGGCCGGCCGCAGCAACACCATGAAGTTTACATCTAGATGACACGCCACGTGACATCTGATCCCTCCTTCCTCTTTGAACTGTACAAAACTTTACATTCTCTCCCGCGTGTACTCAGTGAACTGTGAATGTTTGAACTCGGTTGCACGACAGCAATGCAGTGTTAATTTGTAAACTCGATATGTTGAACGTTAAAACTTTAGTGCATTTCAGTGTTGCATTCTCGATTCAACCGAAAGCGTGATGGTAGTGTTCGAAACTATGGAATATTCTCCCAGTGTTTATCTTCATGCCTACACCCTCTTATCTTACTTTTCTGATTGCGGCCGGTTCAACCACTTTTGAAACAGACTTTAATAAATTTAATCTAAGAGCTGTGTATAAATACGAGTAGATAGATAGGAGTTAGAGCTAGTCAATTTGTTGTGGTGGGATGTTTTCTACAAATGCTACGTTCACGGTACGGACTCTTCATTTATTATTACATTCGTGCGGTGCTTATTGTTGACATTCACATTGTTATTTCACAAATGGTGTAACCTACATGCGACTTAACAGTTCCAAATCTCAACGAAAATTGGGTTCGTAGATTAATAAAATAGTCGTACTTAAATGTGATGTATTAGAAAATATATAAATAAGTTTTAAATTGTTTTTAGTCGTTATTAGATTTTATTTAATGTTTATTATGGCCAGGTTTCGAATCATTGAACATTAGGTATACTTGTAATACTTAGTTTATTGTTAAGTTGAACGACTTAAGTAGCGTAGTTCCTCAGTATGATTTCTTCCGTGAAACTTCTAGTCGACGACTGTGTAGTGTTAACTCGTAGAGGATTACTAAATAGCTAGACTTTGTCAATATAAATACTTAAAGACAGAACCAATCGTTCGTGAATTGAGTACAGTTTGAAGATTTAAAAAATATTTTCAGATAAATCCTATTTTCTTACAGAATCATGTACGTAAATTAGACGTGTAACTGGCAATACGCACATATTGTTAGGCGTAGATAAAATTAGACTTGTGGATTCACATCGCAATAAATGAACTATAAAAACAACTTGATAGTCATCTAATAAGCAATGAAATTCTGTTTCTTTTTCTCTTGTGGTGCCAAATTTACTATTTTTTACTAAAATTTATAAATTTTCTATCTCACAATAGATTAAATGCTTTTTCCAGATTTAAAAGACTTCTTACAAAAATTACAGCTAAGTATATTCTGTTGCTTTTCAGTAATAAGAAAAATAGCCAAAATGTGAATTAAGCAACGGTTACAAGTTTAAAATTCAATTCGCTTCAATTTGGAACATTTATGGCTTTGTGGTTGTTGTTACGAGAGTATAATCTAGTTAGGGAAGTCAGCAATAAATTTTATACTTCGACTGTGCCTTTCCTATTTCTATTAAATCTGTGGATTGGTAGACTATAAACTAAATGTGTATACTTTAGGATTGAAAGGTAGAACCAGTAATATATGTCTTGTTGATATCTTATTAAGTTTACATGTACATTATGTGAAAGATGTTTCATAACAACGTTCCAAAGATGATATTGTATTTACTCAGTCATTCCGAGAGCTTTCGTATTTCTCTTTAGCTTTTGAACGGCTTGCAAACTTATGGTATGTAATAATTTGCAATGTCTTTGTTAACGTTGTTTAACTCACCTCGATGCATTTCAGTTTGCTTATTGATTTGTACAACGTACGTGTCCTTTTCACTATTTTTATTTTATTTTCTTATTACGTTTATTACACAATGTCTTCCAACTGTTTCTACTATTATTTGTTTCTTTTTTAATCCAATTAATGTAAACTACTTTTTTCGTCAATAGTTACAATAGATTGTCGATATTAATTGTAAATTATTTGTCAAATTAAAAAATAAAGTTAATTGATCGAAAGGAATTTAGTAAAATAATAAGATAGAATTTCAGTGATAAAAAAGCAAATTTCGTGATAAATACTATTAAAAGAAATTATGAACTATTTGTTTTTCGGTACTGATTGTATGATAATCTTAAGAAGTATGAACAATGTTCATTATAGAAGTACGCCTGTTAAACTTAGCTGGTGATCTGTCGAGTTGCGAGAGTTACGAAAATGTTAGGTTGAAAAATAAATCTAAATTGAAATCTGTGTTTTATTGTGAAAGTTTGTATAACATCAAATGTAATAAGTTGTCTCACCTCGTGTGGGAAATGAGACAATTTGGTGACACAATTTGCCTTCGCCGCCGCCGCAACACAAAGGGCGAGCAACAGGCGGGCGAATCGAGTTTGGCAACAATCTTTGCGAGCGTCCCTATCTTGTTAACGGGCGCTTACAATCTCATTTGCATAATTCCTTGAAACGAATTTTAATGGGTTCTTTATCGTGTTCAACAACATAATGCTTCACTCGAAAGGTGAAGCGCAGTTCCATCCGTGAGGATTAGATTTTACAAATCATTAATGAAGCAAAATGCGGCTTTGAATTATAACCCCGCTAGAATCGAGTGAGTGAATATTTCATTTGCGATGGAACAGCATTGGGGTTTACCGTTCCAGCGCTTGTAGTTGCCAGACAAAAATGCGATTTATTAAAACATAAAACGTTAAATATCACGATCGGTTATTTAAATAATTTATTAGGCCTTGTGGTTCATTTAAATGCCACCGGCTTCATTAAAGCTATATGCGGATATCAAAATTAGAGTTATTCAATATTCGGCAGTAGAGCGGCTATGCCGTGATGCCAGGTTTGCTACGAATCACTAATTGTAATGCAATAATATGTTTCGTGAAATTTGATGCTCAAATTGCAATTGCATTCCCCTTGTTGTTTACTTGTTCAAAGCCGCTTACATTATAGCCAACCACCAAAGTATAGGATGAATTACTTTTGTTCTAAACCTAGTAATAAATGGAAAAACTCAATAATAACAGCTCGGAATTTTTAGACAAAAGACTCTCGTGTTTTCTTGTATGAGTTTCCCCATTCTAGTCTATTTGAAGCTTTCCGAAGCCAATCGCTAAACAGCCCCAAACTTCTACTACAGAACTTTCCTAGAAAAGAAAAATATGCTAAAATAATTATACTTTGAGTAAAGTGGTAAAGCACTCCTTTGCTTTGCCTAATAAATTAGATTTCTTGTATCCAAAATGTGACTACATTTTGGATACAACGAAAATACGTTAATTTCAACATTGTGTATTTATTTACAATTATAAACAATTATAATTCAAGAATAGAAATATATTTGATTGATAATGTAATCCTTTTTTTTTCTTAGGAAAGTAAGCAGTCAACAGCTCCTAAGATGCATAAACACATTTTCAACATTTTTAACCCCTGACGTAAAAAGAGGGGTCATATAAGTTTGATGCCAATGTCTGTGTGTCTGTCTGTCTGTGGCATGGTAGCTCGGATGTACCGATTTTTATGCGTTTTACGTGAAATTAAGTTTCCTTGCGGTGGTCCTACATTTACATATTTGGTAAAATTAATTGAGTAGTTTGCAGAGTATCAGCTGATGTTAGGCATTTTTTTTATTATTATTGCGTAGGGGTTTTAGTAAAATTTTAATTTAATACCTTGTTTCGTGTCACATCATTGCTCATTGCTGAACAACGTAACAACGAACATGCTTTCCATGGTTGGATTTTTCATAACATCACCCATCGCAGAAGGATTGGTGATCGCAGGATCGCCTGAATATGATGTCGATACTCCGGTAAATTCTACTTCCAACCACCAAAATTTCCCATTGTCACTTTTAGTGACACGTACGTGAAGACAAAGAATTAGGTCCATATCACCGAGTTTTCTTTTCGTATAAATTTCGCTACATCCAGTACAGACAAACTATGTAGGATGTTCTACATAAAGAACCACCCAACTCTGCTATAACAGATCACTGTGTAAATCCAAGTAAGATGCGAGCATAGCCTTCCATTACGTAGTCAGAGACATTTTTATGATATCACAAATAAGCCCCCGCGTAGCCTTCGAGTAAGCTCAAATATTCCGATTCATTATACAGGCTGAATAGCTTTATTTATTCCTCGCGGCAGATTGAGGCGACCTACATAACTCAGGGAAACTCTTTCGCAATGAATAACAAACACATAACTGTATGTTTACTCATATTTCAATTAAGCACACTACAGATTGTGTTGAACTTACTCAGTTCAGTTCGTTTTTGACCTAGACATTTGCAACTTCGTTAGTAAACATGACGATTGTCTGTTGTTCAAATAATTCCCTGCATAATTACAATTATCTATCGAACAATAATGGTACCTTTTTTAAATAGTTTTCTTAATAAGATATTTCCCCGAAGTGCCGAAAAATAAATAACCTCTATTTTTATTTCTTGTTATTATTATTTATTAGAAAATATCGTTTGATTTATATAACATGCGCAGTTGATCGATTGCTGAAAAAGTATGTTCACTGAAGCCAAAAATAAAAGCGTTCTGTATTTCACTGTGAAATTTAAAAGTGAAAACAAAACCCAAGCGAGTATGTATTTTTTCATCAAAAAAAATGGAAATGGCGGATGAAAAGCTCACAATACGGTAGCCGAACTGAAGTTGCAAAACTGTTTACTGTTGAAAAAACAGAATTGCATAGAGCTGAATTCTCTCCTCTATTTTCATTTTTCTTCCGACACAGCCATGGAAACAGATATTCGTCTGGTGATTTATGCGTTCTATTCTATATCATGAAGCTTTTATTCCTCTATTGTAAAAATCTATGACAACTTTGAAAACTTTCCTAATTCAAAAATTATAATCAAATTTCTACTTCTTATCTTCTAAACGTACGTTACGTCCTACGTGCAAAAGCAAACGAAGAAAGTATAAACTACTGTATTCAACAAGCCTCTATAAATGAGTTCTATGGAATCACTGTAAGGGAAAGTACACATCGTATAAAGTGATTGGTAAATTAGTAAGTAACAATCTGACAAGACAGTACGCGAAGTCGATAATGTACTAAATAACGATTTAAAAAAATAAATTGACAGTTTCAAAGCAAAGGAAAGTACAAACTGGAACAAAATATTAAATAGTAGAAAAGTAACTCGACGAATTTTCCCAGATTACCCAAGAAAAGGGCAGTCGTTGGAAGCGCAGGTAAATACAACAAATAGCTATTTTAGAGCGCTACCCAACAATAGATAAAAGTGAAATATATATATATATATATATATATATATATATATATATATATATACTAAAAATAGAGCATTTCAGGAAACATTGTATCTACCCCGGCGTCGTGAGTTCCGTTTAACAGCCACACTGCTCGATAAAGGCTGAACGTCTGGTTACTGACGCCGGTGCCGTGTAACTTGCAAATGGGAGCCTCGGGCACCCAGACTGCCCATTTCGATCGAACCGTTCACCTTTTTTATTACTTTTACTCATTGTGGCGTGGATGGCAATATGTACCAGCAAGTGTGTTTTGGGAAAAGAATTTTACGTAGAAAATTCTGATGAAGTATTTAAGTATTTAATAGCCGTGCTTTAGGAAAGGCTTTAACTATCACACACCAATATCCCATCTCTATTATCATGCCCAGGCGTCGCCAAGCGTCCACTAGCACAAACGTGTGAACGGGGTGTATGAATTGGCTTACGTGAGTTTGCAGAGGCTTTTCGCGACCCTACCGATTGTCGGTTTTTGAGCATGGGTCACTGGGCGCTTGCAACGCGTTTAAACTTTGGTATCACTTGAGATAATTAACGGGTTTTGAAGTAAAAACTGACTTCGACTGCCCTACAATTCAAGCATTCATCCCCTAAAATGGTGTCCGTTAGAGGTAGATTTATCTGGGTACATATTTTGTTTTTGTTGATCTTCTCAAAAAGCACCAAATCAATTTCGATAAATTTTTTATTGTTATATAGTGGAAGCTTGTAATTGGCCGATGTTTACCTATTTACCGATATTACTGCAAATATTGTTTTTCTAACAAAAAATATGAGACCTCTTTGAAGTATTCTCTACCAAACAAAAAAAGAATCATCAAAATTTATTCATAATTGGCGGAGTTATCACGTAGCATTCATACAAAAAAAAAACATACAGTCGAATTGAGATTCTCCTCCGTTTTTGAAGGCGATTGAAAATATCTAAACACGTTTTCTACTAATAGCCTTTGAAAAATTCTCAGGTAAAAAGTTACCTCCTCCATCATGAGACTTTCGTCAACAAGTGTAATTTGTTGGACTTGTCAAAACAAACAAAATGAATCCAAACTCAAGGGGTTTACTCCAGGGTCCAATAACCCGAATTACATACAATTGCAAAGTCTCTAATCGATACGACAATTATAAGTAGTTTTAAAAATTTACTTGCTAGATTTGTTTACATACATAGTCACTTAGACTTACATACATTACATAAAGCGTGTAAAAAGATGGACTGCATTCACTAAGAACAAACTTCCTTACATCTTCATGGCTCAAGGATGTATTTGCTAACGTCATTGGATTTGAACCTTATTGCCTGGGAAACTGAGATATCATGAGACAAGGTGTGCAAAGATGTTTTTCCTTAGTCAATTGCACTCCAAGCACTCACAGACCGTAGCCACAATAAGACCGACGTCAGATTGAAATCAAGTTTAATTGTAAAAATATGTATCGACTGTCTGCGGACATCAAATTCACCGGTTGATGTATGCATGATGTTAAAATGATGTTTCCATTCCAAAGTTATCAAGAGACCGTCGCCATCAGAACGTCGTCAACGTCTGTGGACTGCATCAATTATCTGCTTCTTAGATCAAAGCATTTGAACAGGAAACCGATTAACTGGAAACAGGAGCCTTCACAATAAACCCACCTATTTATTACCACCTGTCACTTCGCAAGCCGACAGCCTGTTTGTAACAAACTCAGCTACAATGACTCAATAGCACTTTAGATATGCCACTAAACCTAACTTCATAAAGCGTATGGAGGGTTTCAATAACGTCGTCATTGAATAAATTTTAATAGTCGAACCAGTATGACGCAATTTAATTCCTAGTTCACGACAAATTGTCAACGCCTCGTTGGTGCCACTGTATGTACCTACAAGTATATTATGTATTATTTGAGTTGAATATGGATTTAGCTCCGTTTGAAATTTGGCAGGGTTTTTCGCTCTATGGAGTCCCGTCTCTTATTACGTAGTACTTAGTATTTCTCATTCTAGCATAGACCAAGAGATGATTCTCGACAAATTACACTAAGCGTACGTGAAGTGACAGCGCTTATTTTCAGAAATAAGACAAAAGCGAATGTACAAATTGAAAATTTGATTAGACAATGCACAAAGTTAACGAAATAACGATAAAGATGTTCACTTTGCCATGTCTAAACTCATTACTAGGATTCATTGTATCGTAGAATTGAAGCGGTACATTCAGTCTTTGCAGCAATATTTACTCGTGCATCATCCTCGAATACACATACCCGATTTCAGGATAATTATGCATATTTATGCGGGAGGCCTATGTCAAGAAGTGGATGTTTCCCGGCTGATTTAATAATGATGATATTTACTTGCAGGACTTTTTTAAATGCATAACTATGTAGGTGTTTTCTACTCATCATAACACATACCTTTGCCCTGTCCAATAATACTGAGCATCAATAACACCAATAGTGATGATAATTTCCCGCTAAGCCGTTCTGTAAGTTTCCCGCCGTTTTCGCCGTCACTGGGGAGCCTTTCAGCCCTAATCGACTGCTCAATTTCATCACAAATCGGTTTACTTTAACAGTTCCCCAGATTAAACAACCGATTGTTTGACAAACGTCGGAATTAGTTTTGATAGGCTCGCTTTCATGTCGATCTACAGTTGAATAGTGGCTTCTCTAATAACAGCAATTCTATCAAAATGCTTTTATACAAAATGTCATTGACATCTTTTAAAATAAATTTAACAACGTGACATTGTATTATTACGTCTAGAAATGAATTTAATACGTTCCTACGCCAAACAAGTCTCAGTCATATCTAGCATTTATTTCTACTTCTAAATAGACTGACGATGATTTTTTCAAATGATTACTAAGATATCCTCTTAAGATATACTTATCTACCGAGCCATGGTACCAAGTCAAGACAAAAATAGCTGTAGTCAACGGTTTTTGTCGGGCAACTTTTGTAAATTTGAAAATAATAAATTAGATATATTTATAAAGTCAAGTTATATACGTAATACAACAACAATTTTTAAAGCACACTGAAGATAAAGTTTAAATACTAGGAATATATAAATGTTTCAAGTTCCATTGAAACTATATGTTTATATTCTGAGCCGTTTAAATTTCAGCATACACACACGCACCAAACATCAAATAAAATAACAATATGAGCCAATTTCCACCTACAAACAGAATTCCCAGATTGCGTATAGGGAGAACTAAAAAGAAACTTAGATAACAATACAGTGGAATATCTGCTGAATACAAAGTAGAGGCTTTCATGAATGTTCCATCGGCAAATTTCACAAGAGTACAAAATATTCTCTCTCATATTTTCCTTCGTTCATTTGCAAGCTTTCACGGTAATCAAATATTGCCTATTTAAGGGCTAGTGGAGGGTCCTTCAGATAATATAAAGCTTTTGGATCTTCAGTCAATTATAAATGTGGTCACAAAGTATGATATCCATTCCCATATCCATTGGATGTTGAGTTACGTTTTAAATTCCGGGGAACAAACTTCGTAGAAGTCCAACTACTCAAAATTTACAGGTGTGTACATGATTTAGTGGGCACTAGGACGCTCGTTATATGCTTTACCAATATAGTAATAATAATAAGTCCTAACTATCCGGAAGTCGCGGTATTCTATCAGCTATATTCTATATTTCCGCTATCGTTACTCAGTTTGGTTGGTGGTAGGGCGTAATATCCTGTGTATGTAGGGAGCATGTTGGCTACCTACCAACATGCTCCTTAAGCCTGCCGCCAAACAGGAGTGTTATCAGAACTGTTGTGAGCACCAGTATGATAAATAGCATTGGCTTGAGGCTACTGGCACCACTTACCATCATACGAGATTAAGGCCAAGTGCACATTCATGAAACATATATTTTAAAATAGTATATATGTCTGCGCCACGGCAGATGATTTATATTATATTATAAGATTTATCTTATATACTCTGTAACGCAATTTGGGACGCGACTTGATGCGATTCGTGAACGCATCAATATGTGCCCCACCGATGCCGAGTTGGCGGCCATCTTAACTTGGACTTTTTGGTTTCAAACTGACTTTTGACCGTCCGTTTTTATTGAGTGGAACAATCTTTAAATTTAACTCACATACGTAATTAAATTTTTTGTAATTTGCAACTTTTGTTTAGAATCCTAAACAATAGACAAGTATGCTCAAAACAAATAGTCAAGTAGTAGGCAGTAGATAGTAGCAACGGATGCTCCGGAGCTCTACCGGTGTATTACTGCAATCACTAAGTTTTTTGCCTAATCCCCTCTTTAAAAATCCAATTGAAGCAGGTGATAACAAACTAACGACAAGTGAATACACATAATGGATGTATTATTATAAATTCTCTTATACAGCCTTAAGCACGAACGACTGATTTATCACGTTTTGAATTTGCGTCCGTCTTTGTTCCATTCCATGACGTAATAATCAGTAATAAGGCTCGCTAGCGTTTGTCAAAGGATCTCTTGATTTCCCCGCGGGCCGCGCATTGTAATCCATTTCAATAATTTGTTTTTCAGGAACGATTCCTCATTCCGAGAAACAAGATATTCTTCCTTGATGATCTAGAGAACTTGTAATGAATTCCACAAAACAGGCATAAAACAGATCAAAGCTATTTATACTGAGCTAGATTTCTTAGTTTAAATGTAGCTGACCTGGCTAAAAGTTACCTTCTCTGTAACTTTAAGTAACTCGGTCAACTGAGCCGTAAAGTTAAATTTAAGTGAACATTTAATTTAATGTTATAACATTCTAGCAGTTCCAATAAAGATTCATTACGAAACATCGGTTGCCTGCGTAAATTAAACTACTGAATGTATTTCTTTTAAGTCTCTAGTTTATTAATTAAAAATCCAATTTAATTAGGCGGAATTTTCTTAAGCTTTATTTTCTTTTTCGTTTAATCAGGGTCTATCAAAGGAGTGCTTAATTACCAATCAATGAGAAATTTAAAATTAGAATTAGCGTTGCCTTTTTTGGTTCAGCAGAATAAAATAAAAACCTTTCAAGACCGGATTAAGCAGCTAAAGTGGTTTTATTTAAAATCTGATTCTATACACAAAATGCACATACCAAGAATAAATATTTCACGGTCTAGCTTCATACATGAAAGAAGTCGCGTTTCGTTTATTTGTTAGTTACCTATTGGCACTGCTTAACGGGATCCCGCTCTAATGCTTCCATACAAAATATCTGTTGCCATAATCTTTTAAAATATAATTGATACATAATTAATTACCTAAAAATAGGAGATGAAATAACAGTGTCACGAAACAAATATCATTAATTTAAACCTTAGTAGTTAGCTACAATACACACCTATGCCGGTAGTGGTTGGGAACACTACAATCGAAGTTGTAGACGAGTATGTATACCTGGGACAGATCGTTCAACTAGGTAGGTCCAACTTCGACAAAGAGGTCAACCGAAGAATCCAACTCGGCTGGGCAGCGTTCGGGAAATTACGGCATATCTTCTCGTCCAAAATACCTCAGCGTCTAAAGACAAAAGTCTTTGATCAGTGCGTGTTGCCAGTGATGACATACGGAACCGAAACGTGGTCTTTTACTGTGGGCCGAATAAACAAGCTCAAAGTCACTCAGCGACCAATGGAACCAGCTATGCTCGGAATTTCTCTACGTGATAAGGTCCGGAATGAGGAAATCCGTAGACGAACGAAGGTCACCGACATAGCTCGACGAGTCAGTGAGCTGAAGTGGCAATGGGCAGGCCACATCGCTCAAAGAACCGATAACCGGTGGGGAGTAAAGGTTCTCGAGTGGCGACCACGTACCGGGAAACGTCTACCAGGCCGTCCCCCTACTAGATGGACCGACGACCTGGTTAGAGTCGCGGGGAGTCGCTGGATGCAGGTGGCTCGGGACCGGTCGATGTGGCGTACCATGAGGGAGGCCTATGTCCAGCAGTGGACGTTTCCCGGCTGATGATGATGAGTTAGCTACAATAGCCGTCACGCAAATGATGGTCCATACATGGCGCTTTGAACAATAATCGAAAAATTGTGTTTAAAATGAAAATTGTGACTCACTATGAAGTTGTACCGGGAAACATCTACCGGGCGGGCCGTCCCCATACTATGTGAACCGACGCAGGTGGTTCGGGAGTGGTCGATGTGGCGTACCATGAAGGAGGCTTATGTCCAGCAGTGGACGATTCCTACCAGTTGCTGATGAAGTTGTAATACTTATTTCACGACAGTATAATTTGATGTCCTATTTTTAGATAATTACTGCACAAAGCTAGCTTTCCTGTTTCAAAAGATTATGGCAACAAAAAATTTTTACGAAACTTTTATCTAGCGAATACCCTTAACCATAGGTAGCCTATCGCATGGAGAAGGACATAGGTTGCTTTTCATCTCGGCCAAGTGCTCTCGAGTAGATGGCAAAAGAAGTCACGGCCAAAAGTACTATCGTGCTATAAATAACGTTAGTCACGTGATTTTATGATATCCGAAACCGAAGCCTCAAACTCAAGAGTGGTGGAGCTTCGTGAGCTTTCAGAGAATTAATTGATTGAGAAATCCAATCAGGGCCCACATTCTTAATTAATCCCCACACGGGGCGCACATTTATTATTGGAAACAGATTGAAATGAAACACTGACTATTCGTTAAATTTAATTATCATTCTATCTCACAGCTAATATAATCTGTATTTCGATGGAAGACAGATCAATTGGTAGAGAAAGAGAATTTGCCAATAGTCAATATCGAATTAAAATATGTGTCCGTATAATTGACCGTCTACGGCGAAACCAAAAAGAGGCTATGCTTTAAGCAACTTCTGAATGTATGTTCAAATGGAGAAGTTCACTTCAAAAGAGGAGAAGGTTCTCAATTGTGTACGTATGTTTCTATTTTTATTTATTTATTTAACAAATAAGGTGTCATTAGAAGAGTCGCGTTAAATCGTAGGCTAAATGACGTCACATAAAATCCAACATGGCGGGTTGTAAAAAAACTATTCAAATATCAAATGCAAGTTTTTGATTCAAGTACAGTCCAAGAATTCGTCCACATGGACTTCGAAAAGTAGTAGTTCCCACGGGAACTGCTTGCTCAACCGGGATAAATAGTAACTCATGTCGTTTTTCGGCCCTTCATCTACTCTTATACAGAAAATCAAGTCATTCTGACCCTCCGGTACGACGTATAGACATATGGATAACATGGCAAATTTACTTCTACTCTACCTGTATAACAAAATTCAAATTATTTAACAATTTTGTAATTGTTTAAATCTTCTTCATCATAATCGGCTACGGAAGTCCACGGCTGAAGATGTGTCTATCCTAGATCGCCATATTCGAATTTATATTAAAGGGATTTGCCATAATCACCACGCTTGTCAGGTGGATTGCTGAATGCAGTTGGATGTTTGTACGTAGGTAGATGCTGCTGTCTATCTCCTGAATTATTCCCTTAGTCATCTTTAACGAGACCACGGGATGACATGGGGGTGTTCCTGTTCTAAGGCCGAGACCACACAGCCAACAGAAGGTTTTAATCTGAATGTAATTTAAATATTTGTTAGCCTTAAGTAGATTTGATGAACCGTAGACCTTTGATAATATTTTTGTGCAAAATATGGCTGCCTATAAAACACTTTGCTAAATATACTCGTACCACAAAGAACTACGTTAGATTCTTTTGGTAATACTTATTGATTTAACTCTGTTGACTGTCTAAACAAAAAAATTTCAAAATTAGTAAAAAGTATTTTTTTAAAGACTGCATAAATTACTTCTAAATATATTATGCGATATATATATTTTTGCCGGTCATTTACAAAACCCTTTATTTTAATCCCCCTCCCGATAGGTTTAGAGTGGACTTTTACCAAGTCATGAATGTTGGAAGCGATCCGGAAATCGATTTGGAATCGCGCGGTTATTGTACCATGCGAGATGTGCTCGAATGGGCGGAATGTAACCGCCTGGACAATAGCCTTTTGTTAACAGGTAGGCATTGTATTGTGTTGATCATCCAAGGTTCCTTGAGACATTGATGTTATGATGTCTATATAACAGTCATTCATATTACGACTGACACGATGTATCATAAGCTCACTTGACGAGTGGATAATTAAATTACATACAGCTGAACATAACTAAGGGAATCTTCGCAAGATGCCCGACTCCTTAGTAGAAGAACCAGGTTATGTGGAACTCTTACCCACTGGGCGGTCGAGGTTCCCCAAAAGAACGTCACTGGTGCTCCCCTCTCGCCATGCATGTCGCACTTCCCGGACTGATGTGCCAGCCCTTCCACACTCGTGGCGGGTACTCCACAGCCCAATCATAGATTGCTATTATGAAAGTGCTTCTTATCGCATGAAGTATTTGCCACCACGCTTGACAAACGAATCGGTGATCCGTAAGACGGTATTGATGGGAGTGGATAAGCTGCCCATTTCCTATAGTCTTTAACGATAGCTAACGACAGAAAGCCCCTACCATTAATCGAGATCGTTGTCCCTATACCATTCATGCAACTGCGACGAAAAAGTGAATTTTTGTGCTTTGCAGACAATGCGAAGTTGCCGGCAACGGCTAGTTTCTGATAAATATGTAACCATCAAGTGAACAGCTTTTACACATACACACAATAACCAGTTTCATAGCGTCACACCGTCAAAGGTTCTGTTTGGACGTTCCGGAAATCGATTCAGAATCTCGCGTCTGTTGTGCCACGCCATGTGCCGTGTGAGGTGTGTGTGATCGAATCTACATCGAATGAACGAAACGGTTACAGAAGTTCAGGAATTGTGACGGTAAGATCAGGTTGCTACGAGATGATTACGTTCAAAAAGATGCTTTATTTTCTGAATGGAATTGTTTAATAATTATGAATGATCAAATTTTCTAAATACAAAGAATTCAGATATGTTAACGCTTGAAAGCTACTTAAACATTTATCTAAGGCGAACTTTTGTCCGAAATTTCGTACGCGTGAACTTCAGAAAGTATCCCACGGGAACGACTTGCTCGATAAAGATAAAAAGTAGTTTATCTCCTTTTCCGGCCCATCAACTATCACTGTACAAAAAGTCATTCTGACCCTCCGTTGCTACGGGATGGAAGGACAAACTCAATTTCAAATTTGTATTTTGAATGCATATACTAACATTATAAATGTGAAAGTGAGTTTGTTTCTTTGTACTTCCTTCACGTCGTAACGGAAAATCATAGTGATTTGCTATTTAAGAGGGTCGGGAAAAGAAATAGGCTACGATGTATCCCAGTGGAACAAATAACTCCTGTGTAATCTCTCTGTACTCAACAAAGTCGTAGACAAAAACTAATTAGTCTAATGAAAACTACTTCTATTTATTTTGTTTTACGCCCTGTAAGTATCGAAGTACAGGAGCACGCTCTTGTTGATACAAATACATAAATAATAGTTAATAAGCAATACATGCCGATAAATGACGTCTTCACAAATTTGATATTTGTTGAGATGTCATAAACGTTATGTAATGTTTATTAATAATTTATGTATTTGTATCAAATTTCAACAAGGGTGTGCCCTTGTTCACGGATCGGGCTAGCCTAAATAAGTATTTTCAATGTATTTAACTAATTGAGCGCGTAGCAGTAGACTGTAATTTACAAAATTTCGTACAGTATCTTCTGAAGTAAGTACTTTAAAGTTTTATGTGAAACGTCGAGACAGAAAAACCCGGCGGCGACTGCCGTTACTGGACTGTAACAATCAACAGCAAATTTTATGGTAAGTTTACCATATTGATGCGTCTGGGACTAAAATTAATGAAGTATTTCTTTCTTTATTCCAGAAGACAAAGACCTCGAACAGAACAAAGAAGTTAGGGAGCTAGAAGTTAGGTATAACACAAGGATGACCGTTACTCAGATATTTAATATGTATTCTTTCATTGTTATTTTAATGTTATTATTTATTAATATTATGTTACATAATATTTTACAGTAACCGCAATTCCAGGGGGAACTGGCCTCGTACTGTGATTATCAAGCCATCTGCCAAGAGTGGTGATGCTGGCAAATCTTTGTCGATATTCAGTTCTTGTTACTTTATGAGCGAGACATCTACAGCAGAATAACTAAACTATATTTTACTAAACAGTAGCTGTAATATTGCTTTAATTTATAAGTTAACATATGTAATCTCTCTTGAATGTTACCTGCAAATATCCAGTTAGAAATTCTACTCACAAAGCGCACCTAATGCTTGCTCGCCCCGCGCTGGGGGATTATTTTTAGCTCAGAGATACATTAAATGAGGTATCGTGTAGTCAAGACCAGCCAACCTGATATTTTACTAGAGATCGGACGCTTGATATATCTAGTCCATTCAAATACATCACATATTGTGTAATAATGTCTCCTCTCTTATTCTCTACTCTACTATATACTCTACTATCAGAATCTCTAACTGTTAACGACAACGCAGGGTAAGTTGATTGGTAGTAAGTTAAAAAACGAGTATAAACACGAATGGACTGTATTATAATAATAATCATCATTTATTTCGGAAAAAATTCCATAGTTCCTTATTTTGTTAGTAAGTTTTCTAAACTAGGTTAGTAAACACAAAAATACCAATAATCATACAAAATGTCAAAATAAATGTCACTATAAGTATATACAAACTGTCAATTTTAGATTTTAGAATTTTGTATTATGTATTTTAAAACGATATTTTACATGAAACGAAATAAAACTACACATCGACAGAGAAAACCAAAAGAATACAGAAATTTTGACATAAGCTTTTTAAAAGCTTTTATTTTTTCTATTAAAAACAAATTTATAAACAGCAGCAACACTAAGACAGTATAGCAGCTACTATCTGATTTTCTTACTATTCATCAGATAGATGTTATCGCTTCGATCTTTTTTTTTTACTTAAGTTAGATCAACGCTTGTCCACGATCTCACCTGATGGTAAGCGATGATGTGGCCTACGATGGTGCGCGTTGTTCTACAAAGTGTCTGTTTACCATAAACTTGAAGAAAGACGAAAAAAAAATTTTTACAAGCACAGCAATTGATTCAACGAATGAGATTGTTTTCCTTTTTTCGATTGACTTGGTACATGGTTGCGGATACATTTTGTCTCAGCTGTGGTATATCCGTTCGGACATAAATAATTGCGATATTAGTCGTTGGTAGGCTTGGCTCCTGCTAGACTAGACGTCCTTTTATCTCTAATGATTAATAAGAACATCTTGCTATTTCAGCTTTCATTGCTTCAGTCCAAGCTTTCATCTTTTACTCAGTAACCAGAGCGAATAAAAAATAACTGCTTACGATTACAGTACAAAAAAATATATAACAATATCAATAAAAGATCAGACTGAAAGACAATTAATATTAACATTTACATAACATATACTTTTGAGGGCAAAAGCCCTCCAGTACTGATAAAATTTGATGAACTGCAAGCATCTTTATATATAGCTTAAACACTTCAAGTCTGTTAGTGATAGTTAAAGGTGATTTAGACGATAAAAGTTTCATACTACATTTCTTTTACCATCATCTTATAAAACAGGATAGCTGTCTTTGTGAGGTAATTATCTTTAAATAGAATTTCGGATTGTAATGTCTTAAATTAACGTACAACTTCATAGTGAATCACAATTTTCATTCTTTTACACAATTTTGGATTATTATTCAAAACGCCATCATTAGCTGCTTACCGGCTATAGGCCTGTTTCCACTAATAACAAATTGCTTGGTTTATAGTTTCTAATTATAAATGAGGAGACGAAGATAAGAAAAAACTAGTATATTTCTCAAAAAAGTTAAAGATTATTAATATTTTTAGAAAATGGATTCGAAAAAAATAGGCATTAGGTCACGTGACAACGAACACGAAGAACGCGGCGCAAGAAAGTGTGACGTCACGCCTCGCAAAACATCATTGTTGTTGTTGACGTTTTCATACCACAGAGCAGGTTATTTCGCGAGCTGTGACGTCATTCAAGACGCCATGACACTATTCAGCGTTTTCGAGGGAAATCTAAATGGCTTTTTTAAAATACAAAATACGTAATGTAAATATTGATTTTTCTTTAAAATATAGTTTTTTTGGGATAAAATAGATATTAAAGTATATAATTAGCCAAGTTTTCAAATTTAGTCAACTAGCCTATTGTAGCTGTCAATAAAAGTACACGTTAATGATATTTTGATGATGAATGATATGACACAATCTCTTATATTTAGGTCGGCAAAAACTCATCAAAGGCGGCTATTCTATTTTTAAAAATTATGGCCAAAAAATAATTATACTCGAGGAACACAAACATTCCTGAGGTCATCAATGTCAAAGCGACAGGGGCCTTTCCTATTTAGGCCCCAAGCTCGGGGCACGAGGATACACAACACGTAGTCACTTAACTATCGAGATAGTGTAAATTAATTCAATTACAACAAGCAGTGTTGATACAAGACCTTGTCTCAGTAGAGAAAGATAAACATTACTTAAATTAAGCATAACATTGTTCTCACTGAGCCCAGGTAATGCCCTTTGTTAACAAAGCTTATGTAAAGGTGCTGTGGCCAGTTCTAGTTAGGGCACACGATCATGTTCAAAGTGAAACTATTCAGTTGGTAGATAAAAAGCTGTTTGACCAATGCGATTGCATAAGTAGCTGATTAACAGTGTATGGTACTCAGATTCAACAGTAAGTTGTTGTTTTTTCTTCTTTTTTGGGGGAATGGACTTGATGATGTTGGTCCTGTGACCTCTACAGCTTCACTCGGAAAATGGCGGAATGGAGCTCAGCCGGCTATCAAGTCGGACAAAAATTAACCCTTACATTTTTGAACTAAACACACCAATATTCGATCGAATCGAATTTTAAAGAATATCCAGCTAACGAAGCTTCTATCTAGCCTGTCATAACCGTAAACTATCACAAAAACTACAAGCAATTTGTTATTTCGTTTAAGCCAGGAAAACTCAAGCGCTTTTCCTGGAGCCAACATAATTTTAATTTCAATTTTACACGCTCCATTCTCGTATAGTGATGAGAAAATACACACAGTAGATTTTGTCTGGTCTGATGGTAACTTACGAAGAACCAGTATGACGTCACCTACTAGACTGGTACCGGATCACTTGCATTCAGCGACTCCCCGCGACCTATTTTACTGGGGGGACGACACACGTTTTCCGGTACAAGGTCTCCACTCGAGAACTATTACTCCCCATCGGTTATCCGTTCAACGATCGATGTGGCCTGCCCATTGCCTTCGTCTGATTTGACATTAGAAATTGTTCCATGGGAACTACGCCACATACCTAATTAATCACCATTGCCAAGCGCTAACAAATAATCAAATTTATTATATTATTACGAGTATAATAATCTAGAAGCGACCCTGCATGGCCCTAATAGATAATTTAGATAGCATAGTTCGTACATTCATATGTTAATCTTGAACCGGGCTTACGTAAAGCTCGTAACCTGTATTGTTTATGAACAAACCGCGGAAACCTCAGCACCCACCGCATATTACTATGAGATATACTATGTCATACAAGTGACTAAATTGGAGGATATGCGCTGTGTGCTTACGGCTTTAGGGTAGAACCACCCTACGTCTTGCCATAACCGTCATAAAAGGTAATAAAGCTCAAATTCCGGTGGAAGGACACCATCGACCACTTTCACCTGTTCACCAAAGTCAATAAACATAATGTTTCTACTTAATAACTGGTTCCACGCCATTAACGATCCTGGATCGGCAATCCCGCGATCGCATAGCGTGGATGGTATAGGCCGATCCAGTTTGTTAAAACTATAATAATTTACCATATGGCCCAGAGAAAAAATTGGGTATAAAGTAATAAAAGTACAAAATTATGTATCCACTTTTGATACATACGTTCATATTATGTTCATATTGGACACCGATTTTTTTTAAACCATCAAAGATCCAGTGACCAAAGTTTTGGAACCAATTAGCTTACTGTACCAATTTCAAAACAACATTATTATACAGGCTTACGAGTGATTCTTTGATACATTTGATGTGATACACGTAGATTCTTTGATTACAATCCTAATTACTTATAGCATACTATGATAACGTCAAAGCTGACAAATATCAGATATAGACTTTTCTATTGATTGAAAAATTTCTTCATTATTGTCCTTTCTTCTACACGAAACGGCTCTTTTTGCCTTTCCTATATTAAATGATAGAAGACATATATTTACTTTCAACAACATTGTCTAGGACACTTCCGTTTAAAGTTCATAAATTTATGATTAAATAATTAAAAGTTTTGTGATTAAGTAGATTGTTAGACTAGTATCTAATACAAAAACCTAGCATCAACTTTAAACGACTCTATTATAATGGAGATGAAAGGTTAAACCGGAGTTACTAAATTAGTTTCTATGTAATAACGAAAGTTCCTAGACAACTTTAGTTTTATTAGTGACGGAAGGCTGATCTGATTCAAAATGAAGACTTGTTTTTTGCTATTTAGTGACCTTTGGTTTTCTGTATCGCTTTTTAGGGTTCTGTACCTGAAAGGTCCCAACGGGACCCTATTACTAAGCCTCCACTGTCCGTCCATCCGTCTGTCTTTCAATGGGCTGTATCTCAAGATCCGTAATAAGCAGACAATTTAAATTGGTCCTATTGCCGCTATAACAACAAATAATAAAAATAAATTAAAAATTAGATAACTATATCACATCGAAATCGCCACGCCATTGCAGTGCGTGTAGTTTTGAGACGCGCATCCGTTAAAGCATTATTCGGTGCATGTTAACTTACCTATCCTTAATGATTTTCAGTGTGTTATTTATTCATATTCTGTACGGGACCTCAGTGCTCGAGTTTGACTCGAACTTGGACGGTTTTTTATTTACCCAAGCTTAGGAATTAGCAAGAATCAGTATCATATTTTGTGTGAGGACACAATGTTTAGTCTTTGAAATTCACTCAATCAAACTAAAGCACTGTTTACCTAGCCTGAGATTCTTGAATTTATTAAATACAGGAGTAAAGTCAGCCAAAGATACGTTAAAATACAAAAACTTTTTGAAGCAAATTGTAATAATAAAAAATATTCGAGAGTTTAGAACAATGATAGCATAACTTCTCAATGTAACACAAAAAAAGGTTTATTCAATTACAAAACTTGAGTTAGAAACAGAAGTGCCTCCAGCGATCTTCAACAAAATTCATTATTTTATTTCATTCCGTCTGTCGAGTCTGAGAGATAATATGAAATTCCTGCGCCCACAATTCCTTATGACGAAATGCTTTATTGAAAACTGTTGAATAATCGGGATCGAGTTTCGAAACCGAGCATTTCTGTCAAGGTCCTCCAACTGAGAAGGCATCAAGGTCTCTCTCCAAGTGAAGCTGAGGCTTAGGATGTTATCATCATTTGTTCTGAAACTGAGGCTAGAGATTTTCTAACTTAGACATATTTGGTAGCGTTTGGGAAATATCCAAAGCAGCTTAAAAGCTTCAATATTAAATTAGCCCCTGAAGTTGTTTGGGTGATTTCTAAACACACACACACACACACGCGCGCGCGTATATATATATATATATATAAAATTTCAGAATATATATATATTCTGAAATTGGTTTGTAAATGCTTTTTTTCTGAGATTTAAGTCTTTGTAGTTAGCAAATATTGTGAAATATTGAGCATTTTTCATGTGATACATGGTGACAAGATGTCAAATCCAAACGTTTTCATTTTTTACGTTAAGTTATTTCGTGGGTGCCGAGTTTTTTTAAATGAGTCGTCACAAGAAGATTCATCAGAGTGCCAAAGTCACTGACATAGCGGATCAACTTGGCAAGCTGAAGACAGTCAGTAGAGACCAAATAGTGTACGGCATCCTAGTCCACCTGGAACACTAAGAAAGTAATGACCTGGAAAGATAGCTTGTGACTAGAATGATACCGCACCACAAGAGTTATTTCGTTTTGTTATTGTTTGTGCAAAGTGTAAATTGTATGAATCCGAAATTCGAATTTCAAACGGATTTTGATCAGTCATTTTCCATAGCACCAGCCTTGAGACTAAAATTTATTGAGAGATATATATGTCCAAAATTGAACTGCCGTGAACTATGCATGAAGAATTTGAATATTTAGTATAAAAATTTTCCAATAAATAAAGCACGAAATTCTTATCTCTCGCACGTGTTCCAATAAATAATTCGTGATACATTTCGACGTACACCAAATCAGACAGTATAAAACGTCCGTGACGGATTTGAATCCGATCGGATTTATATGGAATTGTATTATAGATATCCATGAACGATACTCGATCCTTTAGCAATTAACAATCGGTGTTTGTAGGAATGACGCAGAAATACGACGGGACATAATGATTTTGATTAAATTGAAACATGAAACGATGTTCATTTACATTTACATGTACATTTACTTTAAATTGTAGACAATATCTGCAATACATATAATAATATCTGTGATTTTTTAGACATGTTGCGATCGCGCAAAAATGGCCCCTGATTCTAAAAGTCAGTCTGTTTGTCCTTCTTTTGCGTCTTAACGGAAAGTCAAAAAGTATGTTTTTGTATAGAGATAGTTGAAGGGCCAAAAAAAGTTATAATTAATTCTAACACAATTGTATGTCGTTAATGTAATAAATATAATGTGTAAAAAGTCGAAGACAAAACGCTAGTGTTACAAAAGCAATGTCATTTTATTCGACTTTGTATCTTTTTCAAAAATGCGTTATTTGTTTTGAGTAAAAATGATTTAGAAATCGGATCTTTAGGATAACAAATCCACCTGTCGATCATTGTGATTATAGAAAACGGAAAGTGTGACGAAGCGATATATAAAACATAATCTGATGCTGAAGACAATCCAGCTGTGGGTGCGGAAACGATGTGATCAATCGGTCAATAAGAATATTCACTTAACTTTATTCTAAATAAAACACATTCTTTTATTTATTAAACACAGCTTGACTCGAACGTGGAACGAGACGATAGTTTGCCAACTGTGATATCAATTTACTACGCAGCGTAGCATTATCGTAGCAGCTACGATCGTAGCGCGTAGCAGTAAGTGCTTAAACAAACTATTTTCCAATTACGCCCACCGAGTTCCGTGGCACTATAAAACACGACGGTAAAGTACTAAATTAGTGTTATTCGAACGTAATGTTACTTAGTGCTCCGACCCAGAAGTGTTAATGGTTGTGCAGAGTTTCTGCTTAAAGGGATCACGCTCCATCAAAGTTTCATACTAAATTTCTGCTGCCATAGTAGAATAGCTGGCTTCGTGCAGTAATTATCTAAAAATAAGACATCGGATTGTCGCGAAAAGAGTATCATTACCATACATAATGAATCACAATTTTCATTTTTACACACTATTTTTTAATTATTATTTTATTAGATACGTAACAGTCATTGAGCTAAGAATACAGTTGTTAATTCATTAGGAGCATTCGGAGACGGATCCCGTTAATATGTGACATACTTATCGTATAATGAACTTAGGGAATGAAACGAATTCCCTACCAATATATTTTACAGAACTAAATATATTTTCAAGCTATATCATGCGTAGACCCGTCGAGTGGGAAAGATACCTTCTATACATATAATCGCGTATCTTGGATAGTATATTTTAGTATAAATTATAGCCCCTAAAACACGCAAGACAAATAACATAAGTACGAACTCAAGGGGCTTACAAGTACCTATTCAAGAGTTCCTCTATCTACCTCCTGCCTCCAGGATTTCATGCATAGTTTTTTAGTTTGTTTGTCAGTTAGGTTCACTATCTAATATAAAGCGTAAAAAACTTCTTAAGGCGTTACATAACCACACCAAGCGTAATCTGCAACAGCTGCATTTTCCGCTTAACTATCACAAAAGTCGGGAATTGAAGACAAATTTGATTTCTATCGGACACTTTGATTGCTTATTTATTAAAAGCAATTTCTCGCGAAAAGAGCCAGCAGCGCAACAACAGCGACAGTCTGGAAGTTCATTACTTATTCTATACAGCACAGTTGCTGTGGTTCGGCAAATAGAAAATAAATAATAGCTTGTTAACCAAGAAGGCGGGCAGCTACAGATTATTTATACATCCCGAACTGGGTAACCAAGTTACTTGTCTTTGAATTATTTGTACTCAAAACACTATTGCTCTGGCTTCGTTTTGTTTCGAAAATCGATAGGACAGATCTCAGTCTGCTAATGTAAAAATAATTAAACTTTTTTTAATGACTGACTAACTTGTATAGCTTGCCAAGTCAACCATTGGACATTAATCACCACTTCAGACTGTCCTTGAGTACAATAGCTGTGAACCTTGGCACGTGATTCGTGAGTGGTCGCAGTAGCATATTGGTGACAAACAGGTAGGCTGATTTACATCTCCTGGAATTTTCCTAGCTGACATTTACGTCAAACGTGGAACCCAGTGACCATAGCCACCACACGCGACCACACGGACCACAAGGAACTCTAGTACATACAAGCTCTACCCAGTCGTTAGTGAAAGCTGAAAAAATCCTACTTTTAATGAGTCCTAATCATTCAAATTAAAACAAACAAACAAAACTACTAATTTAAGCACACCCCAAGTGTACTGTAAACTTTCTCTACACCAGTTAAGCAAAAACAATTAAAAATCTAACCAACAGAACGCACCCAGTCACACCTGAGCTATATGAAGCTACACGGGAGCGAGCTACGAGTAAGTCACGACCCATAAATTAGGAACGATCACGCCGTATAAGGTACAGCACATGTTTTGTAGGTAAGTTTTAACACAAACATCTCACCCCTAACATTTCTCCTGAGTCCATACCCTAGCCAAACACGAAACATATTTACTACATGACAATTTGAAACAGACATTCTGTCATTTTATCTTGAGATCGAATGTGAAATTTTTTGAAACGCAGTCGAACTTTTTATTTATTATCATAACTTCTACAACATCGCTACACGCCCGGATTAGCAATCCAAAGGTCCCGGATTCGATTGCCAGTAAAGGTAGCTATCGGTACTCGGTTTAGTTGGTGGTAGGGCATTTTCTATAACTGCCTGGATATCTACCATCAAACAGCAGTGTTAATAGCACTTTTGTGTTCCGGTATGAAAGGTAGCAGAGCCAGCGCCTCATTAGATTGAAGCTTCTATCGCCCACGCTTACCAAGCAACGGCCTTATCGTCACTTACCATCAGGTGAGATGAAGGCCAAGTGCAAACCCGTCACCCTTTTTTTAATAAAGTTGATAAATTCGGCTTAAGATCTTGTACTTATTATGATCACCTTGTATTTTTCCACTATTGAGCAAAGTCTTCCCTCATGTCCCGCCAACTCTATCTATCAAATGGCTCCCCAGGTAGTCGGAAAAAGTCCAGTGCATCCCGAATACAATAATAATATAATAAAACTCTTATTGTATTCTTCACGAGTGTCATCAATCACTAAGATTGTTCTAAAATGCTTTCTCATTTTCTTTGCTGAAACACATTATTTCGTGAAAATTCATAATATTCAGCTTTGCACTAAAAAGTAATGTCTTCAATTCTTTACGTCACTACCACTATGAGATTGAGATATAATAAAGTTACCAGGTAACCAGGGCACATTTTACGACCAGCTTGATGACGCCTAGAAACTAACGTGTCAGGAAAAAATGCAGAATTTAACCGCACAAAGACGACTCAAATTAAAGAGCAACTGGAGGCATGCAATGGCCCAAAAACAACAGTTCTGTTACCAGATCTGGAAATCGAACCTGTGACCTCTGGATTCTGGTGTTTCTACTAGTTCGAACGCGGTTAATGTCTAACGGCCAGCTAGACAAAAAATTATTAACGAGAACAATGCAGTATTCATGCACACGAGACACGCCAGCATCTACAAGGTGAAGCTACATAAAGCGTCGATCACCATTAAGCGAAGCCGAGCGGAAATTACAGCTCGTGTCGGAGCTGACTCGGTCGGGAAGTCGGCTCGACGACCCGACGCCGTCGGGTGCAAGCGATAAAGTTCTCGCGCGTAGCTTGATGAGGGAGCCCAGATTTTACGTGTAGCGAGCATGAGTGAGTGAGCTGCGGAAAGCAGGTACTTGTTAGAAACGGTCCTGGGGTCAAACACTTTGTATTTTAAAACCTAGGCTCATTTTATTAAAATTAAAATATTTTTGATGTCACTTTTTTGTTTGATATTAAAACTATACGTTGCTGAGATAAAGAATTATCAGGCAGAAAGACAGAAATGGCTACTAAAATATTCCTTATGGCATTTAGCAATGTTAAAAAAAGCTTATTTTATGTGTTCACTTCTAATTTTTAGGGTCAATTGATATTAAATTGTTTCAAATGCTTCCACTAAAAATATAGATATTAAAGACAGATAAAGTTTGGATAAAGAAAAATGTTTGATTAACTAATGCTTATTTGTTCACATATACAAAAATATACTACACATATTTGCGAAGAATCTGCTGTATTTGATCATGATATTTGTAATAATTTGAAATGACAAAGGACTTAGCTCTTATTTAAATCTTGTGAGCACTAAAATCAATATTTTCTCTGAGTACTATTTACTTGTATAGAACCACGAGTACTACGAGGTACTATCACGTACTACTTTCGTCCATAACTAATCGAATATCAAGATGTACGGAATCGATTACACGGGACTCGCACATTGAGCGCGTTTCGATCCGGAAATTATAACTCGTAACTCGATCTACGAACGCCCAGACGACGCGACGTCAGATATATATCGTCTGTAAGACTCGAACTGAGTAAGGTGCGAGTAGCGGATAAATAATACATTAAACTAAATTTATTTTTGTGTAAGTTTTTCTAACTAGATTTAAATTGCAAAATCTATAGGATGTTGGAGCCTTACATCCATACTATTATTATATAAATGCGAAGGTGAGTTTGTTTGTTGGCCCTTCCTTCCTGGAGGGTGAGAATGACTTGGGCATAGGGTTAAAAGAAGGGGCGGAAAAGGCTACTTTTTATCCTGAACGAGCAAGTAACCCATGGGATATTTTGCGAAGACCACGCGGACCAAATCTAGTTAATTATTTTATTATTATTATTATTCATTTATTTCAGGTAACAATGACCCATAAGTATATATACAATAATAAAAAATACATTAAAATAAACTACTACACACTACAATAATATTCTACACACTTATTTACTATGGCACGTTGGTGCCGCTCTGGTGGTGTTGGTCGCTATCCTCCCTCTGAAGCGACGGTACACAAGTCCTCCCTCCTTAATAATAAATTGATTTGTATCTTAAGTATCCAGGTCCCATTTTTATTTAGGGTGCATATAAGTGCTTAACCATAACCCAAAACTTTTTAAGAAAAGCATGAAATTTTTTTTAAAATAAAATGCGATAAATAAAATTTTAAGAAAGAATGAGTGTAATCATTTTAAATATTTATCATTGATAAATGAACGCGTTCAAAAAGAACTACAAACCGACTTCAACTGCCCTAAAAGTCTACAGCATTCATTCCCTAAAATAAATTAATACTAAATGAAATTTGACACTTATATAGTTTTCTTATGGTCCAGTTCTGACAACTGGGACCGAACGGGAAGCACCAGCTTTCAAATAAAAAAAAATCATCAAAATAGTTCACTCAATCGAAAGTTCTAAGTTAACAAACATTTAAAAAAAAAACAGTTGAATTGAAAGCTTCCTCCTTTTTTGAAGTCTTGCCTTTGTCTTTGCCTCTCTGTCCGCAACCTTCCAGGCTTTGACCCTTAAATTACATCGGGGATGGTGGCAGACGAAATTTGCTCCAAAAATAGATAACTATTTATTACCTGAACATTGTGAACTGTTATCAAGCTGCACTCTCACCTTGACGTCACTTTCAACCGAACACTTGTAAAGTTCAGATCACTTCAGACAGGTCTCCTCTTGAGGGACCTTTTGTGAAGAACAATAATCATTTTCAAACAAGTCTCCCATCGTAAGGTTGATTTTATTGTGGGTTTTTAGGGTTTTATAGTTAAACAAAGAACCCTTTGCAGTTTTAGTTTGTTGATCGCAAAGCAAGGAAATCTTTAGAATTTGTATTTTACTAGCATTTTTCTCGTAACTTCGTCTGCGAGGACTAAAGAATGTATGCTATGGGAACGACTTCTTCGATCGTAATAAAAAGAAGCAAATATCCTTGTTTCTAAACCTATCAAACATCCCTATACAACAAATCATGCTGATTCTCCCTCTGTTAAGACGTGAAAGAAGGACAAAAAGAACTCATTATTGCATTTATAATATTGGTATGGATAAACAAATAATTACTCTTACAACTTAATGCCAGAGTTAGTCGTTTTATGTGTTGGCAGAAGGCCATTTTCCCAACCCTATTGGCTAGCTACCAACATTCTACCTATGTATAATCTCCACCGAAACTTGGACAACCCAAAGATAAAATAATCGTGGCTAATAGTACCACGTAACTACATAAAGTCAAGCTCCAGAACTAAACACTACGTAAAGCAGTAAATCTCAGTTGATCAACAAGGCAGAGCAAACATAACTAATTCACCTCATTTCGGGCGGAAGAGCAACTTATTAAAAATTTACCACAAGGTCTTCCCATTCAACTGCCCTCGACTCCGCTCTCATGAAAAATAAAAATCTCTAGGTGCGTAAGAAATAAACTCGACGATGTGTTTTTTATTTATTTGAGTACATGGTATACGAAGACATCTCTTAAGCCAAATTGTTGATTCCGTATGTTCTTCATGTAGGCAAACTTTATGAAATTACAAACTTCCGTTACGGCTTTATGTTACAGTACATTTTGAAACCTATCGACATAACACTATAGCGCTAGCGCAATAGCTTAGTTTATAACAGGCATTGAAAACTTCGTTAGATAAACAACTGAAAGAAAGGTAAATTTTAAAAAAACCGACTGTGTAATATATTTTTTTACTTTTTATGTTTTTGATACGAGTATACCCAGTGACACTCTCACAGTAAATACGAATCTAACGACACCTCTCATTCTAAAATCCATTGAGCCGTTCAGGCCGCAGAGCGTGCCAAACAGTTATACATACATACACATATACCCTCGAAAAACATAAACCTCCTTCTGGCACAGTCGGGTAATCAACATAGCAGGAGGTGACTACCGATTCCTATAGGTATCACTCGTTATATGACACGCACTTGACAGTTTTTACTGTAATGATTATAGTCATTCTCAACTCAAATATTTACAGCCTGCTGCTTTTCTCGTACTTGAGAACTTTATGAAAGGCACGGTCCAAGAATTTGGTACGAAATCCCTTCTCGACCTATTAAATGACACGATAAAGCTATAAAGAGCAAAGCAAGCTTAACGAGGGATTATTACGAGATGAGCGCTCTCGATCCACTGAAATTTAAAAGTTAATGGTGGACCGATTTGTGGCAGGTAAATACTTTAAGAGGTTATAAATAAAAAAAGTGCCATGAATTGACCTTGTAGCATTCGATAGGAGTAAAAGAATCCAAAGCTGAGGTTTTATTATAGAACATAGATTAATACATAGAATAATCAAAATGTGTGTGAAAAAATGAAAATTGTGATTCACTATTAGGTTGTATGTCGTTCTGATGTCCTATTTTTAGATAATTAATGCACAAAGCCAGCTATACTATTTACATAATTATGGTCCAAGAAATTTTGCATGAAATCTTTATCCCACAGAATCAGTCAATCAATCTGTCTGTTTTTCGGTACGTGGTCGACATACGAACTCGCCCATCGTTTATCGGTTCTTCGAGAGATGTGGCCTGCCCTTCCCACTTCAGTTCACTGACTCGAGTCTAGATAAGCTACATATGTCGTTTAGATCGTTCACAGATTTCCTCATTCTGGATTTTATTATTATTATTTATTGTTGAAGCTCGCTGGGTGACTTTGAGCTTATTTATTCCGAAAAAAGGAATTGCCACGTTCCGGTTCCAAATGTATACTATGTCTTCAAACCTTGAGTATTAGTAGAGATATTTCGGTCGAGAAATATACAGTGTATTAGAAAACGCTGCCCAGCCACGTTATATTCTTGGTTGAACTATTTGTCAAAGTTTGACTTACCCAGGTAAAGGATCTGTTTAAAATATACCAACAACCTAGATCACAGTGTTGCCAATATCAAATATAACATGGACGCTTAATATACTTTGTCCCAGTTGTCCAAGGCGAGTCAGAATGACTACATTTTTGTGTAGGGATATTTTCAGGGTCGGCAAAGGCTTCATTTTATCACCCAAGTAGCATAGTTTCGGAAGTCTACGCGGACGAACTCACGGGCAACAGCTAGTGCAGTATACATAAATACAGAACATTTCTGCAGCTGTGTCCTTGCTTCACGATTCCTTTACTGTTGAAGTTTTTCTGGATCTAGCTAATGAAACCCAAAATAATTAGGCACAAACGTAAGCTAATTACTAATTAGGGAACCTAATTACCCATTCCCGCCTTTTCCCATTCGATGTACTAAGGACCCGTACCAACTTAACACAACTAAAGTCTCTAAGGATCAATATTTCGGGTGATTGTTTCTTTTAGACTATGTTTTAAATCAATTAAAATCTTTTGATTATGTTTAAACTTATGAAACATCAATGAATCATCTTACAATTATAGATAGTTCTCAATTCGACTGCATCCTTTTGTATATATGTTACGCGATAACTCCGAAAGCTATGAATCGATTTTGATAATTCTTTTTTTGTTTGGTAGAACATACTTTATAAATACTCCCTTAAAAACCAAATATGTTCCCAAATAATTCTACCTGCAAGAAGATTTTCTCATTTTAGGGCATTTGAAGTCAGTTGAAGTCAGTTTTAGTTCTTTTTGAACGCCTTAATTATGCGTATTGCGATACATTTTCCGATCTTTATGGGCGCCAAGACAATTCACAAATACCAGCTTCAGAAGGTTTGACTCTTTTGATGTGTTTAGTTCTTGTAATCAGACGTGACTCTAATCTTAGGTACTGGAATAATATTTGCCATTATAAATCACAGGTTGAAATAATTTTCCCTGTCCGGCTCGGGTTGCGGTTGAGGCTTTTACCCGACGGACCCTAATCCATTCCCAGTTTTTAACACGAGAGCACCTTTTCAAGAGATTCATGAATCATTTGTCCACTGGTATTTTAAAATGGTCAGCTGAGATTTTTTTCTCGCTAATTTGGATCTATATTTCATTTAAAGCACGGTTACTTGGACCCTCATTAATAGATCCATCTTGTTTGTTGTATTGTTTATCGTAGAATGGACTTCTGGAAGCATTCCGCGCGATGGACAGAAGCTTCCATCGGCATATGCTACCTACCAACTTTTTACTCTGGTCACTCGCTCATATCTATAAATCCTTACAAGGTATGACGTCGTCATGGTTGGTTACAATTTTTTTAGAATAAAAGGGATAAACAATACTCATTTTCGTGGTGGGGACTGCGAACTGGTATGTAAATAATGATAATTCAAGATTTAGGGTTCCGAACGTCCAACGGGACAAATTAATAAAAAGTAAATTTTAAAAAAACCGGCCCAGTGCGAGTCGGACTCGTGCATGAAGGGTTTCGTAGCACTATCTACAAAAACGGCAAAAAATGATGTACGTTGTATGGAAGCCCCCTTAAATATTTGTTTTATTTTAATTTAATTATTTATATTTAAAGTAAATAAACAAAACAATATTATGTGAATATTTTAAGCGTCTACCTGTACCCATGATCAATACCAAGAAAAAATTGGCCATGTGCGAGTCGGGCTCGCTCACGAAGGGTTCCGTACAGAATATGGATATTTAACACACGGAAAACCAATCTAAAGAATGCGCCTCGATTTTCGTTATTAATTTAGATTTACAGTAGCAGTAGTAGACGCTAGATGTATGTTACATCGCAAGTCTCAAAAAATCACGTTTGTTTTATGGGAGCCCCCTTAAATATCTATTTTACTCTGGTTTTTAGTTTTTGGTTGTCATACCGGCAACAGAAATACATCATCTGTAAAAATTTCTACTGTCTATCACGGTTCATGAGATACAGCCTGGTGACAGACGGACGGACGTACAGCCAAGTCTTAGTAATAGGGTCCCATTTTTTACCCTCTTGATACGGAACCCTAGAAACGATTTTTCATGCTGCGCAAATTGGCACCAAAAATCCGCCATTTTAATTTCCAATATTTTTAACATAACCTATGACACTCTAGTGGTTAAGACAAATCTAACGTATAATTTATTTATTTTAATTAGCCGTTTAGTTGTTACAAGGGAACATAGAGTCGGACATAAGGTATATACAGGTCGAACACATAGCCCTCCTTTTGGGCTTTGTCGCAGTCGGGTAAAAATATTACTCTGATCTCTGTCTGTCCGTCTGTCATAGCTGATTATTTTAATAAAAATGTTTTCATTTTAAAATTGAACCCTTTAGCAGTTATCAGACAAACAAATAACCTGATCAGCGACACGGCGGCGGCGGGGCGTCTAGTCACACTGTGCAGGCTGCGGCTTCACAAGATGGATGCTCGAACAACAAACCTGGAATCCCTTTTGCTGTCCTATTTCATTACCCAGTGAATATATTATTTGAACACTTAAAGGGAATTCCTGACTTCAAGACTAAGTCTTCCTTCTTGGCGCTTTTGAGCCCCGGGTAGTAATTTCGTGCTATATGTATATTTGCACGGTTCTTGCATGTGACTGACTGTACATCGGAAGTTATAAATAGACAACAGTCAACTAACCATGTCATATTCACTTTTGGTTGAATGATGAATGTTATGTGACACGGCAAAAATTGCTATTATCTTCTGTATCTGTATCTGCTAGAAACTTAGTATGTATACGAAATGAAATGAATTTTTTTATTGTAAACCATAGGTAACATAGGTCTTATGATATTTAGAAGTATCACTATATTTAGCCGGCACGGCACACAATATTTTATTAACTATTCTAAAAATATATAAACTACATACAAGACATTATAATTCTAAAAACATATGCGTTACATGGTTAATGGTTAAAATATTCATTTAAAGAATAGAATGTCCTACACACCAACAAGTCAAATAGCTTACGTTTAAAATTCATCCATCCTTGTATATCAAAAGGGAGCTTGTTATATACTTTCGGTGCCATTTGAAACATCGGACTCGCCATTGTTATCTACAGCAACTATGCGATATCTACCCTCAACTTTTTTTATTATTATTATAAATCGTACACACTGTGTTACCATTGGACTACCCTACATTTAATGTATATTTTAGTTTATGTTTTTCATGTAAGTGATTTAATAATCTTAATGAAAAATAAATGTTTTTAAACCGTAAACATCCTTTTTTAAATAGCGCTACGAGTATAATTCTCTCGATTCTTTTGATTATACAGGATGAGCTCCATTAAGTAACGATTTTAGTCCCTCCGATCCTCTCATCTCTCATCCTCTAACCTACAAACGACAGTCCTAAGCCGAGATCGAGACTGAGCAGTCACCGTTAGGCTAGTTGCAAGCAAAATATTACCCGGCTGAGTGCCTTTCTCACTCTCCAAATTGTTCAGGTGAAGGACCCACAGCATCAAGTCCATTCGAAACAAAAAATTCAATTTTACATATTCTATGTCCAGGGATTTTTGGCGCGAACTTGAAAAATGGTGGTTCATTGCAATTTTAGTAATTCGTTAATAATACTGTTATGTATGTTTTTTGTGTTATAATGGTGTGATATAGTGCAAAAAGTGTCATGGATGGAGTGAGGGTTTCGACGCGATTGATACGGTTTACCATGTCGAGCACATTCGACATATGGATTCTTTCGGATTATGTTGAAACCAAGGCTTACCTTTGAAATTCTCGTCGTCGATGTACACATGAAAGAAAAAAGAAGAAATGGCTTAGGCCTTGTTTATAACCTTAAAATTCTAAGATAGAATATCATTATCAAAGACATGACTGTATGGTGTTTTGCCTTTGCCTTTTCCAGGTAGGAGAAAATCTTACCAAAAAAAGTCTATGTCCACCTGGCTGGATACACCCATGCACCCAAGTCTGCCATGAAACATCAATTTTTATAGCAAGTTATAGCAAGTATTTTGGGTTAGCACACTTTCCATTCAACGGCCTTATCGTCACCATAAGGTGGAATGAAGTCCAAGTACAAACACAGCCAACCCTAACACGAAGCAGCCCTAATTCATTAATCCCTGGCACCACTGTAGCCAACAAAAATAATGGAATCGCAACCCAAAAGAAGCGTAATGCGTTTACAAAGGAGGTGGCAGGGTGTGATTAATGAGGTGGGTAATTTGTGCGATACAGGTCGTCTCGGGACCGTGTCGTACCGGGAACGTGTCCGGCTGCCCGGGAACCACATCCCATCGTCCCGGGAACCACAGCTTGCGAGCTGGGAACTTGTGCGAACCTTTGCTTTGTTAACCTTGTCTGGATTCGACGTACCTACGCTTACCTAGCGTGTATCAGCGTTTTTCTTCTTCTATACGTTTATATAATTATTTCACCTCTCTGACTTGTTTTATGTTCTTAGTTAAACGTTAAGACCCGATAGTTTATATAGCTATACCTCTAGATACCTAGTTACACACACATGGATGTCAAAAAAACTGTTATGTACATGGTATTTTCTTCTATACGATCGTATTACCACTTAAATACTCGTAAGTACTTGATAACTCTATTTTACAATATATAAGCTCCTTACATCGTGCACCGTAGTAAAATTTCATGTAGAATCAGCCTTTTAGACAGCCTAAACAAGAATAAATACATTTTGATGCCATTTGTTCGAAAACAAATTTCGGAAATCTTGTTTTTACTGAAATTCATTATTTAATAAACTGTATAAAAGTTCGTTTCCAAACGTGTAAAAATGAATTAATGGCTTCGCTGTACAGCTCCTAAGTGAATTAAAAATTTTATAAACCCGAAACGGCTGTAACGACGTTGCAATAATCTCAAGCCGCATCCGACCCTAAACAAGATAAACGACATTCCTTACCCCGGAAAAAATAAAACATAAAACTGGCCTGAAAGATTCCGTAAACGTAATTAGACAACGGAAGGCTCTAGATATGTACTTGCAAAGACTTGTTTCAGCTAAATTTTTTAATAATGTAGTTATTACTGGGAGTAGGTACTTAAAAACAGCGGCGCGGGAGATTTACTACAGAAGGTCTGAAGCTGCCTGTCGATTAAGGTGGAATGTCTTCATTTGTCCAAGAAACTTTATGAATCGAATTCTAGAAATGATTTTGTATAAAAGTATTGCTTTCTAAGGTTTAGGCTTTGGAAAATAATTTATAACAAGTTAATTATAGTTATTATCAAAGTAAACGTAGATGTGTGGGTGGGTAGTGGGTCAATACAGGTGTCAGTTAGACTCTGGTAGAAAATGTTGTCGCCTTATACAATACGTGCTCTAGTGCCATATACGAATGATCATCTTTAGTAAGAAGTTAACGCGTTCAAAAAGAACTAGAAACCGACCTTTAATTCCTTCCTTCAATTGCCCTAATTTAAGACCTTTTTTTTTCTCGTGGCCATTGTCAGAATTGGACCAAATGGGACCACACGGGACTTTTAAATAAAAAAAGAATCATCAAAATCGGTTCATCCAGTCGAAAGTTTAGAGGTATCAAACATATACAAAACATTAAATTAAACATATCCGTAGAATTGAGAACCTCTTCCTTTTTTGAAGTCGGTTGAATATAATTTAATTCCCTTTCATGCTACCATCGCACTTCAGGTCTGTACATATTTATTTCTTTTCCAAAAGTGACTGAAATTATAACAATAAAGACAAGGCAATCTTCTTCAAAACTTTGAAAGCTGATACGCACAAAAACCTGGAGGTCATCGAGCCTTGAAAAGACAGTTTGAAACTCATTTATATCAATAAAGAAGTTTGGAAAAGGTTACGAACTAAGCAATCGATTTTAGTAAATTAAGATTGAGTCGGGAGGACGTTGTCAGAATCCGATAATAATTGTGGTTAAGTATCTAATCGTCAGATTATTAGTTTTGCATGACAATTTATTTAATGATTAATAAGTATTACTGCCAAGCCCCTTACAGAAAGTCCTACGTCTACTAGAGGTCCATCAGTTTACTAACCTGTGAAATTTTTGTTCTCTTCTCAAAACCCTGAATCTATAAAACATATTCTGCACGTACTAGAAAACTGAATCTTCAAAAAAGTAGACGCTGCTGTTGAAGCAGTCAATTCAGCAAAACTCACTGAAAAGAAAATTATGAATATTCATCCTGAAGTAGGTGAAAGCTTTCACTAAAGTGTACGAACCAATATTTTAAAGAGTCCTTAGGTACGAGTAAAGCGTTTTTATTGATTCGAACAATAATGAATCATGTCTGCAACATAAATTTAAAAGCGGGATATTCATAAACAAACTTAGAAGACTTTTTAAATGTATGATGGGTTTACACTTGGCCTTCATCTCACCTGATGGTGACGATAAGGCCGTTGGATGGTAAGCGTGCGCACCCAGAAGCCTTAACTTGGCGCTAGCTATTCTACCTTTCACATCGGAAAACAAAAGCGCTATTAACACTGCTGTTTGTCGGCAGACTTAGGTAGCATGGTGGTAGCTAGCCAGACGGACATAGAAAATGCACTACCACTAAACAAACCGCTGAGAATCGAACCCGGGACCTCCCGATTGTGAATTCAACATTTAGCCATTATGCCACGGAGACGGTTATTAACTGGGAGCAAAGTCATGTCATACTAAAAATACAAAATTTATTTACTCACTCCCAATTATTACTTTCTAAACGATGTTTTAAAAAACCTTAATTACATGCGCATTACATATTTAGACAAAGTTGTAATATGTATTTTGTGCAAACGGTTTTGTATGCTGATCCTCGGACCCTTAGCCCTATTTGCAAGGGTCCCCAAAGTTGGGGCGTGAATCAATATTTGTTTGTGCCCTCTTCGGCTTTTTAATCCGACCCTACGAAGGGAAGTTTAGTTTGCTTTTAACCACTAAAGGGTCTAGTATCTATAATGGGTAGTTAGACAGTTTAATCGCCTGTGTATTTTAGCACCTGACTTTAACGTACAGTATGAATAAAGTACAAAATCATAGGACGTACAATGTAGATGACGCACTATTTTGCTTGTTTGTAGCAAAAGTAAATCGATTGTGATACCCTTCTTATGCTAGAACTAACTACAGGTCTAACGAAACTAAGTGTTTTTTGTTAGGACCACCGGAACCTATGTTTTCCTGTGGATGTCAGGTGACTGGGGAAAAATATTCTGGAAATGATCCGCAGCATCTCCCTTTGTAACAACGTCTTACTGCGTCTACCAAACCACCTGCCAGGCGTGGTGATTATGGCAAATCCCTAAATAGAAAGTTCAACGTGGCGATTTACTATCTCATGCAGACGATTAAAGTGGGGCTTAGCCGTTAGGTCCCATGCGTTTACCATGAGTTTACGCAGGCGATGCTCCTTTCGATAACTATCGCTCTGTCCTTGTCACTCGCATCTCAACCGAGTAGCACAACCGATAGTACTCGATATACGCTATCGCCTGCATAAAGACATGGTAGACGAACCTGCCTTCGAACATCTTCACCCCATATCTTCAAGTGACGTGCGAGTGGATCAAGCGACTATAAGCTGGGCGAATCCCGCCATCAGAGTTTACCTAGGCGCCACCGAAATTCTAACACGGTCGCTAATTCGAATGAAAAAAGCGAAGTCATATGGTAAATCCTCTCATGGAAAGACCGTTTGTGATGGCGATCAATAAAGCTGGTATCCCACTGAACACTTATTAAATAATTAGGTCAGACACTTTTGTTTGTTATAATACACTGGGTACACACAAACGTTCGGTACACAATGTCAGACACTCCGCCGTCAAAATGCATTAATGGTCAGCTACACGTATGTTTGTGTGTGTTCATTAACCTCACGCATTATTAGACGAGGTGGTATCCATATATTCTTTACATATCCGTGGTATATTATATTGTGAAGCAAATAATTATCACGAAAGGCAAACCCCTTACGAGCATGGTTTCCATTTCTAAAATCAATACAACTAGAATGTCTTAAAAAGAATAACCAATTCTTTAAAGGCAGAATACAAAACCCAATCTGTGACCCCAAGTACCTAATTTATATCACAGGCGTACATAAAACGAGGTAGTAAGCGCTCGACTCAAACAAAAACGTAAAAGAAATCGAGACGACCATGGAGGGTGGCGAAGAAACAGAAACAAAACTTTTTGTTTACCTGTTGAGTTGCCTATCCCGCACTCCTTGTTTTCTCTTGGCACGACTCAGTTTTTTTAAATAAAAGAAAATGTGAAAATTATGAAGACCTTCCGAGCTGAATACTAAAATTTAATTAGCGGCGAGCGATTCTCATTTTATGAAGACGTTTATTTTTATGTTCCATCGTCTTTACAAGCCCTCGACGCTTATTTTTAGCGTTTACATAAAAAAAGTTGTTTTGCGAATAAGAGAACGCTCGTTCTATAATTAGGTACCCCCTTTTATGGGTTTTCATATCGATACAACTCCACGCTAAAATCACTTTCACAAATCAGAAAATTAGAAGAAGGTTGCAGCTGGTATTGTTAAACTTAAAGTAACAAAGATGGACGAATTCCTTCAAAAGATTCCTGGCCAAATCGATAATGGATAACTTTTGCGCACTCAATGATTTTGCTCGTTGCCTTTTTCTCAGTCACTATTAATAATTCAGCATTATATAAATTAGGACGGACTACCAAAATAATCTTATTTACAACACACGACACTAGACACAAATTGATTTACAAGGAAACATATCCAAAAAACGGCCAAGTGCGAGTCGTACTCGCGCACCGAGTGTAAAGAATATGAATATTCGTCATTTTTAAAAATCATAAATAGTAGTTAAGATTATAAGCACCAAAAAATCTCTAATGAAAATGTAAGTATGACTGAATAACAAGTCTAGCTTTGCAGTTAAAGATCAATTCTCAACTACAAAATACATGTATAAATTTGTAATCTTAAAAAGTGATTTTGATGTGACACAATTTTAAAAAGATATTTTCAAATTGATTTCTGAACTTTTGAGGATTCTAGATCAACGGGAAGTACCCAGTACCCTGTATGGTTTTATTCCCTTTCATGGCAAGGGGTATGTTCTAAAAGTTCGGCATACACAGCCTTATCTTTTTACTGTGTAGCCTAGAAGTTTGATTTTTTAACAGCTTCAAGGGATTGACTCCAACTCCACACGTTCCTGAGAAAAATTGTATTGACGGACAAACAGACGGACGGATTACAAAGTGATACTTTAATGGTTCCCTTTGAGGTACGGAACCCTAAAAAAATGCCTGCATATACATATCACCATTCAATCAACAACGTAGAACGTTTATAGTTTGTGAGTACATAAAATTACAACAACTCAAACTTTTGTCACACATTCATATACTCGTAAACAAGATCGATTATACTCGTACACTGATAAGTATGTTAGTCTCAAAGGAGCAAGTTTCTGAAATGTATTTTTTATGCAAAATATAGTCATCAGAATTCAGGCCTTCCCCTCCAATATTTATAAATATTCACAAACCGACACGTATCGGTCTCACTGGCGACGTAGGACCATTAATAATTGTCTTGTCATGAGGCCTGGCGAATACTGAAGTGAAATTGGGAGGGATGGAAAAAGCATCAGTTCTACAACTTTTCACTCTTAATCTACTTGAGTGATATTATCCTTCCGGCTGCGCCAAATAATATGGTTTTATCAATCCCTCATCGGAACATTTACTTTTACAAAATGATAACCGGTTAGAATAGCCATTCAAATGAAGAGAAATGAAATTATGGACAAACGTACTATTAATTATTTATACTATTCATTTGTACTATATATAAATCTCGTGTCACAATGTTTGTCCTCAATGGACTCCTAAACCACTTAACCGATTATAATAAAATTCGCACACCATGTGCAGTTTGATCCAACTTGAGAGATAGGATAGTTTACATCTCAAATTATAGTCGCAATTTTAATTTATTGCTAATTATTTGTCTGTTATTATTTGACAGTCACAATTATCTGTTAACTCCAAATGATTCTAACAGATGTCGATACCTTCGACTGGGTTGAGTAAGTAATCAATAGATGGCGCTGCTATGGTAAATCTACGAACGTGTCGTATAAGCTACATTTTAACAGCATAATTACCACGTGTTGTTGACCCTATAAAATTAATTAAATTTATTTTGTAGTGAACGAAATACCGTATAATTCAATTATTTCCACTTTTTAAATTTTTGGTGTTAGCATAGCCGGCCACGTGTTACTTAGACTGAAGTGTAAATTGAATTCATATTATAATAAAGATAACACAGTGAAATTAATCCTGTTTTTTACTTATTTGTGCTTCATTGATCAAAACTTAATTATAGTCGCAATTTTAATTTATTGCTAAGTCAAATAAGGAGATCACCATATTTTTTTACAAATACTATCTGTGTGAAAAAGCATAGTGGACTCCGTGACTGATGTTCTCTTATTATTCCTCTTAGATTGTTTACTATAATGTAAATAATGTAATATAATAAAAACTTTAGCCACAGCAACGCGTGGCCGGGTCAGCTAGTTTGTACTATATATATTATCTACAACAATTTTTATGATAAATACGTCTCACCTTCATCCGTACGCAGTGTAAGTATAGTAATACCTTTAATACATGGCCTCAGGAAATTACAATTTGAGGTAAATAGGCACCTTCTAGGTCAACGTCAACAACATTGACCACATCTTCAAAATAAAACGTCTACAGGCCACATAAAACTTTAGAATAACGGCACGTTATTTTTTTTGTAAACGGTCCCAATAAAAAAGTTTCTTAAGTAAATGCGTTCAAAAAGACTTCACCGAGACCGACATCTTTACTGATCTTTATTGACCGACAAATTTAGATTTATATAGTTTTCTCATGATGCCGTTGCCAGAACTGGACCAATTGGACCGTACCACACGGGAAGCACCACCTTTCAGATAAAAAAGAGTCATCCAAATCGGTTCACCCAGTCAAAAGTTCTGGGGTAACAAACATTTTAAAAAACATTCCCGTCGAATTGTGAACCTCCTCCTGTTTTGAAGTCAGTTAAAAAAGAAGTCTGTAAGACTGGTACGCAAACACAGTTCTGTTACTTACTCGTAATGACGAAACTGCATACAATATTATAGTAAGCATGTTGGTAAGACGCTTTCGTTATTCTCGTCGGCAAAAATTATAATCAAACGATCTATAGAATCGAAAATAGAAAGAGTTTCTCCATCATTATAGGCGATTACAGCCTGATTCACATAATGATTCAGATTTAATAAACTAAAGCGCGTGCCTGTTAGCAATCGAAAAATATTGGGTTGGATTAGAGTTTTAATCATATTACAAAGGCCATTCTGTACTGACATATAACTTGCTCTTGCATATATAATAAATGATATAATAAGGTTTTTATATAGATTTGTTGATATATGAAATTAGTTCATATATGTGCTTAGATGAAAACAGTCTCATTTATAGCCTATGTACGTAAATTCCAGGGGTGCGTATTTGCGTATTCTCTTGGTGCCTCAGTTGGACAGAGAGAATGGATAGAGAAAAGTCCGTAATTATTTGCCATAATTACGACGCTTGGACAAGCTGATCGGCAATAAACAGTAAGACGAAATCCGCGGGATGACATGACTACGAGTACGACTACAAATACGACCACGACCAAAAGGCAAAAAAAGAGTACCAGTATTATTTTAATTTAGACAGTTTATTGTACACGGAAAATATATACATAACACAAAAAAGAAAAATATATACAAAAGGAATAGCTTATTCCTAAAATAAATTTCTTACAGCAGTCCTGGGTCAAGTGAGAAATAGTGAAGAGAGGAGGGCATTCATACGTGTACTAAAATATAACTGGCATTATTGTATAAATGGGGTCTTTATTATATAAACCAAAACCATTTTTATCTGTATTTATGTAAGTTCGCGAGTAACACAAAAAGTTTTGCACGAAATTGTATGCGGTTTGACAAATGTATTGCTATAGTTCCAACTTAAAATCTAGTGCATGTTAGCATGTTTCATCTAAATACGCTTGCCTAGAAGCTAAGTTATGTCTCATTAATACATTGCATGTACATCAGTAGTTTAATTATAAATTCGAAGATATTTCACACGCAGCAACACTGTAAATGACCGCGGTTATTTTCAACAGACTTGAAAAATGTAGGCGGTTCTCAATTCGACTGTATTTTTGGTTATTCTTATTGTTTGGTAGATCATACTTCGTAGATGGCTGCAAATAAATTTTATCGAAATTGATGCAGCGCTTTTTGAGGCAATCAACAAAAACAAAATATAAACCTAGACAATTCTTACGTCTAAGGGTGAACATTTTAGGGGATGAATGCTTGTAGACTTTTAGGGCAGTTAGTTCTTTTTGAACTAGAAAGAAATGATATATATGGGCCAGAGATTGACGTACGAGTATGCTGTTTTTTATTTCATCCTGTTAAAATGTTCCCGAAGTACAGACAAAGTCGCGGGAGAAAACTAAGAAAGGTATAACTTCAAAGCTTACGAGTATATATATCTCCATGGAACGCGAGACATTCTGTACTATTATCTGAGTAACAATTTTTAAAAGTGCGTCAGAGCGTCGGATCGTCCCCGTCACGTCTTCCCTCAGGCTCCCAACGCGCCGCCCCGTTAATATATGGTTTTACTGCTTTTTTACGACTACCCACGTCGAAAGTCACACGGTAATATCGGGATAGGGTCTAGGGGTGTGCACGCACACTTTTATTTCTTTACTGCCCTTGGATTGGAAGGAGTGTGACATTGATTACTGATTTCTTGGTCGTTGAAACACCCACGTACCTTCTTTAGTTCAATCGTCTGGTGGCTGGGGTTGATCGTAGTTCTATGTTTGAAAAGTCTCGTCACGAATGAGGTAATATGATTCCTTTTGTTGTAAGATACATAGTACAGTTTTATCACTTATGAAAGTACTGCACGAATTACATTAAATTAAAGTCTAATGCGCTGAAGTAGTTTAACACATTGAATGACTTTTTAGTTTAGCCCAATCCAGGAACAAGGACAGGCTCTTGTTGAAATTTGATACAGATATAAATAATTAATAAACAATACATAATGTTTATGACATATGAATAAGTATTAATATTTTCTAGATGTAATTAACGGCATGTATAGTGAATTAATCATTTATGTATTTGTATCAAATTTGCACGAGTTTCAAGAAAGTTGCGTATCTAGGACACATTCTGAGACATGAGGGGTATGCACTTTTGCAACTTATTAGGATGAGCAAGGTTGCTGGAAAGCGACAAGTTGGTTACAAGAAGTACTGTCTACGGAACATTCGAGAGTGGACGGGAATAGCGTGAGCCGCCGAACTGTATCGCCCCGCGACTACAAGAAAAAATTCCGCGAGTTGACAGCCAACCTTTACTGGTTGGAGAGGAACAATAAGAAGAATCAAATTTCCAAAAGAGCGTACTCTTGTTCAAGGATTGGGCTAACCTTAATAAGTCCTTTCAATGTAATTAACTAATTCAACTATAAACGTAGTAGTAGACTTTAATTTACAAAATTCCAAACAAACAAGAATTTAACAGATAAAGCAGATCTGCATGGCTGAAAAATAGTAAACATGAAATGCATTTCATCGAACTGCTCACATTGAAGGTAACTGCACGCTAAATTGTCTGCATGTAGAAGCACGAAGTAAACAAGTGGACGGGAAAAGTAGCAGCAGTTTAGAAACACGACGCCTCATCAATTGTAGGGAGCCAATCACGGCTAGTTGGTCCCAATAGTGTCTCAACTGCAGAGGGAATGCAGCTAGCTTTAAACTCAGAAACGGTGGAAAATAGCGACCGTAAAGGCAACACCTATAAATTGAAATCTACTCGTATCCCATACCAGTTCTCATTTGGCTTGGGAAAATTCTCTATTACAAAACGTGAGTGATAAACAGTAAATCGGAGAAAAGATGATTTTGACTAGTAAAGAGGTCAAGAAAGTAGAGATTATACTACTCGTAGGTACATTGATAGACAAACGGAATGACTGTTCTAAAAATAATGTGCATTACGTGTTTTAAGAAGATTCTGCATTAAATTTTGTAAATTAAAGTCTACTACTATGCGCTGAATTAGTTAAATACATTGAAAGGCTTGTTTAAGATAGCCCGATTCTTGAACACGAGCATGCTCGTTTTAAAATTTGATGCAAATACATAAAAGGTAATTAACAATACATAACGATTACGACATCTAAATAAAAATCAAATTGTTCCCGAATCATCCCGAGTTGATTCAAGAAATTAGACAGTGTATTCAGATGGTGTAACGGAATATGTACGAGTATATGATTATTGTACAAAAAACTAGCATTAAATCATGCATATTATTTAATTTAGGCAGTACAAATAATTTAATCGACAAAACATGGAAGCACATGACCACAGACATGACGAAGCATACAATTAATCACTCGATAATGCCAAATTCACCAGCGTCTGTACGCCGCGTACGGCTTTCTTTGAGCTCGAGCTGGCATACTTTGATAGAAGCGGGGTTTTAAAGTTGTCACTATCTTAGATAACGGAATTTATACTAGATTTATATTCAGAGTTCCTTGAGACAAAATGTAAACAATGAAATCAGTGGTACAAAGTTTAATACAACGGAGATTATTAAAGCAGTACGACAGTGGTGATACCTAAGTCTGCCGCAAAACAGCAGTTTTAATAGCACTGTTGTGTTCTGGTGTGAAAGGTAGCAGAGCCAGCGCCTCATTAGGTTGTGAGGCTTTTGGGTGAGCACGCTATCCGTCAAACATCCTCATCGTTAATTACCATGGTGATAAGATAGTAATGCCAAATTTAAACCCATTATACGAAGCTGTAAATTAAAAAAAGTTCGATGTCGTCAAGGCAAAATTAAGTAAACATTGATTTTCGATAGACTCAAATTGAAAATTCAAGACTAACTATGACTGTATACTATCAATGGAATGTTACGGCTATCATCAGATACAGAAGGGGAACCATGACAATCAATTTCACTTAATAGCAAAGTACTTCGTTGAAGAACTTTGTTGTTCAGAGACTCGCTAATAGTTAGTGATAAATAAAAACTCAGTCTTCGCACGAACACGGATAGCAAACGATCTACATTGCCCTGCCTCTACACCCGGACTAAATTTGTATGGAACACAATACTACTTCCTCTTACATTGACATCTACCCATAATAAACTGTTACTAAGCTCAAATTGTACTCGTCGATGTACATTAAACTTGAAAGTAAAATCGGAAGCATACAGTGCAAACTTGAACAATTTCACTCGGATCGGCCCACCCCTTTAACGAGTGCCATTTTTCGCCCAAATGTTCATTTTTATTTCTCCGCGGTGAACATTCTGCCAATTGACGGCAGTTTAATTGAAATCTGTAACACTTACAGCATAGAAGCGGGATTGCCACAATTTATAAAGGTCACACTCGATATACGCTGCTTTTCGAGGCAGACGAAACGTTTCTGTTGATAAAAAGTTTAGCGCCAAGTCAGATTTAAAATAAATTTTAAAGATCACTGAGATGTTATGTCCTTATCAAATTCGTAGTAAAAATGACTATTTGGTTGTTTATTCTCTAAAATCCCAGCTTGAGCAAGAAGTTTAAAATGAAATATTTTTTAATATGAAATACCTGTGATTAAAACATTGACAAATTAATTATTTAATCAAGTAAACAAAATAATATAATAAACTATCAATATAAACTTAAATATACATAAAAACATCCTATATCTCGCCAATTTTGACGTATGCTCAAGTAAAATAGTCGGAAATCTTGAGTAACCATACCCGTCGTCCTTTCTTGCGGTGAGCTGTGTAGACTCCAGCTTTCTAGCCCCGACGGAGGCGGCATCACAAATGAACGATCTTCAATAACCGTGCTCACAGAGAAACTTGATCCAAAACTGTGCTTTCATGAATACTTCCTTTCCCATATATGTGTTATAAAAAAGGTATACTTATTGTTTCAGAAGTGAGCTTTATTGGTGAGCTCATGGTCACCAGTCACTCGGGCATAAATCAATATCCTTAATTTCAAATTCATATGTCTACAAGTGAGTAGCACCAGGTGGTAATTTCTACTCCGTGAGTACCAGCGATGCCTTAACTGTCCACTCACATCTTGCTACTTGCTGCTTTCCTACTAAAAGGTTTCCTTATTAGGAGATAGATAGAGAGGAGAAGATATTATCAAAGATCTTTACGTTTTCTTCTTATGTTCGTTTCTTACCTTGTTAAGTTACACAGAGGAGAAAAAGGAACGATGGCCTTTATCAAATATTTTTTCTTCATGGGCCCAGAATTTAATGCTGTATTACAAATTATTGTAATTCAGAGACTAAAACTCGTATTTGTTCCCAGTAAGGTTCCAAAATACGTCGAATCATAAAATAAAAATCAAATTGTGATATAAATGATCGATAATAGACTTCGTGTGCCTAGCCGAGTGTACGATTTCCATTTTCCAACCACTTCAAAATTTAAATAATGCCTCACAAAAAATAACTCCCCCAAGACTTACACTTTCCCTTGCCTCAACAGACTGACAGTGACAGACCACTTTTTAATTTAATTAGCCTCCTCGGAAATATTTTGTTGAGGAAAAAGTTTCATAGCCATTTTTTATAAAGAGATTTTTAGCAAGGAGATAGCATGAAGTATTAAAACTTCGCCCATAATAAAGTTGTGTCGCGACCAGCGACTTGGACGTGAGAGCATTTATTAAATTTTTGCATTGACAACATTTTGCATTTAAATTAATTAAAACATGTAGGGAGGATAATAATTTAAAAAACAGATATATCCGAGTTAGTGATTTACTTGCTCAGTGATCCGAGTGGTTATTGAAGGATACACTTCCGATATATTCCCTATTCTTTCTGGTGTGCCTCAGGGCTCTCACTTAGATCCTCTGCCGTTTAACATTTTTATAAATGATATTAGTGATGTAGTGACTGTAGGTGACCTTGTTAAATAAAAAAATAAAAAAATTTAGCTTAGATCCCTGATAAATGAAGGCCAAGTGCGAACATACTATTTACTATTTTATACGTAGAAATAGAAATAGGATTTACTATATTTACGTCGATTTGCGGTGACATTGAAATAAGTAAAAGCAATTTATTCCAAATTAATTTTTAATTACTTGTATTGTAAAAACTTGCAAGCCAGTTGTGAATTCCGGAAAGCCAGAGCCAAGCCAGATTCCGGAAAAACTGGGCGCACTTAAATTGTAGTCGTGACTACTGCACCTTGTTTCATAAAACTTGTCCATTGTCGCAAAAACAGTGCGACCATGTCCGCGGGGTTAATGTTGCGATTAACGAGGCTCAAAACATAGTTGTCTGGAAGAGATACAGAAACGACCATCATAATCATTGACTAAATTACCTCAGTTACCTAAAGAGGTAGCTGTCGTAAATGTCAGCAGATTCAATGATGTCAACAGATAAAGACATTAAATGCTCCTAGATAAAGACTATGAAAATAGTAAAATCGATCCATGAGGTTCTCTAAATAACACGGGCACATCCAGCATATCTCTACATCTATGTAAAAGCAATAAATCATTTTGTCGCGCTAACGACCCATACATCTCGGAAACAGCGACTACACTCATTCATATTCAGATGAACACGTCATATCTCGATATAAATTATATTGGTAATTCGCCCGCGGCTTCGCAAACGTGAAAATTAATTCCAGACGAAGACATTTAACATTAATAGTAATAGGCCGGACAAAGCAAACAAAAATTTTGATCCTAAACTTATTACCAATTGGTAGTAAGTTACTCAGTCTAGTGTCACATCACGTCACGCGGCCGTACAAGACATTTGACATACGATTGACTTTTGAGATCAAAATGTTTATATGAAACGTTTCGCAATGCCCGCTCTATAACCTATTACTATATTTAAATATCTCTGATTCCATAGCATATTGCATCACCAAATGGACCCTTGTTTCAAATTACAAGCATAGTCGAAGTGGAATGCCTATGAAAAATTTCCCCAGTCATCGCCTCAAGGGTGGAATTCCGATAAATCATTTATTAGTGGTGGGTACAACCGCAGGGATCAATGTTCCAAAATCAACGATAAAGCCGTATAAAAGAAGCATATTGAGATCACTAGAAGATGCAACTTAATGAAGCACTGGTTTGATTACACACACCAACAAATTCTGCACAGCTGTTTTTCAGCAGACTTATATCTATATAGATAATATGTGGCTAGGCAAACAAGCAGAAACATACCAACACGCGCCGTAGCGGCAGGTAGCGGTGTGATGCGATAGGGCCACGACAGGGGACCAAGAACCGCGATCCAAGAACCCCACCTGTACCAGGTTCTATAGTCACTATTAAATAATGTGTAAAAGTGTTCCTATTTCGAAAAATAGGGAGCTTTGGTATGGGCAATAATTCAAACTAACAATAATCGAACTCGCACATGCATGACCCCTTCAGACTATGAGTAGTCTAGTAAAAGCTTATTTAGTCTACGGAGACTACCTTGAAGGGTGTTTAAATTTTAAAATCAAAAATGTATTCAGGAAGGCCAAAGGGCTTACTTTACCTAAATCTCACTCACTTAACGGACGTATGAAGGAAACTGTATAGTTTACCCAAAAGCCTCAGATCGTCTTAACGACGGCTTTGTTAACATTTATTTCCGGAACAAAACAGTATCGACCCTGTTGGAATAGCAGACGATTCATATTTCTAATGCATTAGTTTTTCTCTGCGTGCATTCAAGAAATTCTTCATATAAAATATCCTGTATTAATCCAGATCATTTCTATATCGATGTGATAAGTCTAAATCCATTCAGCCGTGATTGAATTACAAACAAACTTTCAATTTCACTATGAATATTTTACCCACCTAACAGAGGGCAGACTGAGAATCAAACAATAGCAGTTCGCAAATTTAAGCTTACTTCAATAGCTTTTGTTTCTGTAACGCCCTATATACTCGTATCCCAACCCAACCCTTCATTCACTCATAATTCCTTTTATAAGCATTTCCATTCGTTTTTATCTTGTTTATGAAGTAATTAATGAGGCCGAGATACCAGGCAAACAGCTCTAGGCAGGTATTAATACAAACTAATTTTGTTAGGTACAGTGAGACGTGAAAATTAATTAAGGTGAGGTGTACAATGCTCGTTTAAAGTTACCGGCTCGCCGCTCGGCGGGAGGCCGCTGCGAAACCGACCACGGATTAATTTGCTAACGTGTACGTAGATTTTCTCGCACGCATTGTATACTAAAACCATTTGCTATATACGAAATAGAGATACTCTTATAGAATATCTATATTTTCCAGAGCGATCAGTTGTTTATAGACGAGCGGGCTTCAACGTTATCTCATATTATTAGCTAGCCTTTGGACGCGATTTGGCCTGCGTGGCTTCAGAAATTATCCCACAGGAATACTTTTGGGATAAACATTTGCGTATGTCACGCGTGGCCGCCCCATAAAATCTATTTCGATAGCCCTAAAATCACGTCGAACCGTTACTCCGTACAAACAAAACAACTTTCGCATTTGTAATTGCTTTAGAATAGAACCGCCTCATGTTATCCCGTAGGTGTCGTAAAATGAGACTGGGGAAAATATTCAGGAGATGGTCAGCAGCATTTTTAAATGTATGATGGGTTTGCACTTGGCCTTCATCTCACCTGATAGTAAGTGACGATAAGGCTGTTGGATGGTAAGCGTGCGAACCCAAAAACCTCAAGCTAGTAATGCGCGCTGGTTTTGCTACCTTTCATACCGGAGCACAACATTGCTATTAACACTGCTTTTTTGCGGCAGACAGTGAACATGATAGTAGTTAGCCAAGCGAACATGCCCTACCATAAATTACCGCTTACCGACTGGTACCCCTCTGGGAATCGAAAGAAAGTCCTTAGTGGCGATCTATGGGGAGGATCATATCCGGCAGTGGATTAGTGCAGCTGATAACGAAGATACACCTGTGGTAGTGCAATCTTCCAATACTCTCGCACACAAAGGGTTCTGGAACTTCATACAATATTTAACACATTATCGAGCAAAGAACGCCGGTAAACACTTTTCTTATACGACTATAGAGGATTATTGTTGTTATAACTCTGTGAGAAAACTTACTACTTAGGTAATTACACTTCAAAAGATACAGTCATGTGACAGATGAACTGATAGACAGCGGAGTCTTTATAAACTAACGGAACCAAAAGACGTCCTGTCCGTCCACATCTTATAAAAAAACTTTTTTTCTAGTAATCTTATTCGGACCGATAAGTACATTTTAAAACCTCCAAATCGGACCAGCCGTCATCAAGTTCGTTTTCCAAGTTCGACTTTAGGTCCAGTTGGACTTTGGGTACAGAATACTACAGAACCCTAAATCATCGAAAAAACAAAACACAGACCCATAGTTTCTTAATTACGTTACGCGCGAAAGTCTGTTAACGAAACCTTACAACAGCAGAAGTCAGTTTATTTTTCTCTAAGAATTAACTTTGCGAGACACTTTGTGTACTGACGCGACGGCAGTTTAAGTTTTGTTCGACGATTTGTTACCCAGACCGAGTTCCAAAGGAACTGTTATTTTATTCAAAAGAAATTGTAACGAATGGTAACTCTTAGATAAAGAGCCGGCCCGGGACCGACTTTTTCAATAATTCGGATATTTTATGTTTGAAAGCAGCAAAATTTATGTGAGAGACGAGTGTCCTTCATAAATTAGCGGGAGCTTTTCAACGTTTTGTCTAATTTATTTCAGTTGGGCACGTTATATAAAATTTCTGCAAAAAAGTCTGATATTTACGGTGGTAACAATGAATATGGGTTGTTTATTGTCTTCTGGGAAAGTCCACTGCTGACTCGAGGCGGTCGAAGTAGCCTTTCATGGGTAACCTTTTGACCTCCGTGGCGTAATGGCTACACCCTTGGACTTACAAAGAGGTCTCAGGTGTACTAATCAGTACTTCGGATTCTTACGGTTGTCGATGATTTTGAGGATGTGTAAGACCAGTCAGTTTCTTAACTCCATGTTAATGACACTGACAATGTTATACACTAAATTAATTATGTGGACCTTTAAATTATTTGTTAAATTGTAGTCAAAATTCAAACTTACAATCCAATAACATATAATGACAAGGTAGCGAGCACACTCAATTAAAATGGAAAGTTTATAACAGTATTGAGATTTTGTCTATTGACGTATTGATTTATTTAAATAATATTAATATTGTTGAAAAACTGATGTTTTCTTTTATTAAATATATATAATGGGCTATTAGTGACAGTAAGAAGCGATAAGACCTTTCGATAGGAAAGTTGCTCACCGAGAAAAAAGATAATTTTTAATTAAGAAAATTTTGATATTTTTTAAAAAGCATTGACTCATTCGCTAGGAAACCTGAGAGCTTCTGATTTCAAAACAAATTTTAAATTTAACAAACACACGTGAGTAAACTCCCGCATGAAACGTCGTATGTTGAAATTAAAAACTCCGGATCGCAACTTATCCCCCGACGTCAGGTGTGACGTCACGCGACAACTTTGTCAATTTCATACCTACGAGTACATCAGAGAGAGCTCGTAAACTCCGACGATGTCAGCCCTCAATATTATATCTACTTAATCATAACTTTATATTAAAATTCTATGTAAACGGAAACTAAGGGAGCCAAGTTGACTGTTCAGATGAAAGTTTGATAAGTTTGCGTCAGGCGCCAGTTTGTTAAGTTGCGTGAAGTTGTCGAGACATTGTTATGTTTTTTGTCAAGTCGAAAACTTGAGATTGTTTTTGTGACAAAACTTTCATAGTCCGGGTAAGCGTTTCTTAACCTTTTCCAGACACGGACGGACCCCTAGGAAATCAAGCGCAACTTTCAAGAACCTCTTAACATAAGAACACAATACATTTTGGACCATTTGTTTTAGTACTCCGAATATAGGTAATACGTATTTTGTTTTCGTTATTATAAATGCGTTAGCATACATGATTTCGTCTAGTCCAGAGATGAGACTGCGGACCCCCATACATATACTGGGCCCACGGACCACAGGTTAAGAAACACTGGTCTAGGTCTTTCGTGATAAAAAATAATTTCTGAAGTTCTAGTTCAACATAAAACAAAACTGTTTTCTACCGAATCATTAACTTGAAGCAAGTACGTGAATAAGTTCTCTATTTTAAGTATTTATGTGCACATGCCTATTCTTACTTTAGTTGCTTTAGTGTCAATGGACAAATGCAAAATGTCATATACTTCATGAGCCGTAGAGTGTTATAGGTTATTTTTTGTCGCTGCGTAGTGTTATTATATGGATTATTTCTAGTCCACACAGATGTAGTCACGGAGAAAATCTGGCAGCTGGTAAATAGTATTATTAAAATAATATTTGTAACCTACATATGTATGTAACTTTTCCGAAAATACAAAGCCTTATTCCAAACAACTTGAAATGAACACATTCACAGTACAACGGAGCCTACGTCCATTTCCACGCTTCTGCAAACACGAATGCACCACGAGATTCCTCCCCGCAGTGAATGCATTGCAGCTTGACAGCGCTCCGACGAATCGCTGAAAACCTGCGTTCGAGTGATTGGCAGCCGCTGCACATCGGACCGTGCACTTGCAGGCAGTCATTAGCAAACCGTTTGATAAAGCTGCTATAACGCTTGTTACACACTGGCTATCCCGGTCCATCAAGTTTTTCCGAGGGTAACACCGCTGTAAACAATAACTAATTCGTAAAAATATTTGACGTCATTAGTTACTGACATAGTAATGAGTTTCTACTAACATCCTTGTATTTCTACTAACACCTTTGTAGATATATGTCAAAATAAAGTAAAATATGATCGTTGTTGGTCCCGAGAACAATAGGCACTCATCAATTTCAATAAGCGTGAATAACGGAAACATTTCTCAAAATGATATTTGAAACGCTCCTTCGCTGAGTTTTCTATAGCAACACATTCACAAATGCCTTACAAGTACCGACCGACCGTTCCGAATCAAAGGTCCGCCCAAACTGAAAGCGTCATAACACTTCACACAAAACAAGAAAGGGCCCCAAAAATTACACCATCACGATAATTTCATTGTACACTTCAACAATGGGACATTAAATATTTCATTTTTACGTGTACATAATGAGAGGCGGATAATAGGGGCCCCCATGAACGTAGTAATCTCGCGTTATCTCGGTAATGGCAGTCGTTAGGGACCCTGTTTAATTCCTTAACTGTTCCGTTTCGTTTCGTTTCCCGCTACTTTATTTACCTTTCGGGTATGCGTAGATTAATCTGATAGAAAGGAATACCGACAAAGAAGATTACCGAGGTTTCTTATACCGTGCGTAAGTCAAGGGAGAAGCTCTCGTTTTATTTATGGGTGCATATGGAAATTCAACAAGACGGGAATTCTACCACATTTGCTTAAGTGGTTCGAGGGAGACGTTGCGTATCTTCCTTTGTTTTACTGTTTACAGGGTGACAGTCCATTTATCAGATCGTGCATCGTGATGAAGATGAATTTGATCTTCATATGTTTTCTATGTTCATAACCGAACATCAAACGTACTATTAAAATTGTTGTATGGTACACTTAGACAACCCCTGTATTAGTTAGCTAGACGAAGATAGAAAAGCCCCACCTACCGATGTACCGCAACGGGAATCGAAGCCGGGGTTCTACATATTAGTAGTGCAACTATGCAGCTGGCTATGTAAAGGGTTACACTTGGATAAAATTAGATCAAACTTATGTAGAAACGATCACAGAAATAAGAACCAACAGCAAATATCCAAACTTATATTGCTCAAACCTTCAACAACAAAACTTCACAAAACTTATTAACACTATACAAATCTAAACTTATTGTCGACCCACCGGCACAACCTTCCGGTGCTCGCTCTCTATGTTAATCTCTATGCTTTATACTAAGCCTCAACTACCGTTTCAAATTCGATCACTCGGCTTCCACAGTATTGCCAGTGACATATTTTGAAAACCTTCAAATAAATTATTTAAACAATAACGGAAACCTTACACTTGTTTTGTTTAAAATGATATAAGCTATAGAGATATTTTCATCGTTTTCCTTACAATGGCTGGCTACCAACGGCCGGACCGGGTAGTTTTAAAACTAAAGCCCGCGAGCCTGACCATTCAACGTAATGAGTGGAGAGAATAGCCTACGGAGGAAGCGCACAGAACAATAACTGGAGATTGCATCGTCCGCCTGCTCACTATATTGTACGTGATACTTCTACTCATACACACTGTGATTTTGAATATATGATAGAGGATCAACCTTTCTGTTTACCCTGTTAAGGTAATAGAAGAGAGTAAACTCTATTACAAACTTTGAAGCTTCAAAACCATCAAATTCTGTGAATAACATAACCAGCAACTCTTGTATTACTGAAGATATTATTGCGACAGTTATTCAGTAATATATATCTGCAGGGATTCTAGAACATCATAGTTGCATCGTTTCAAAGTATCACACACAATCTCTTCAATATTTATCTGGCAATTTCTTAGTTTCCTACAAGCGCAGTACCGACAGGTACGAGTATCGACCTAGAGGCCGCGACGTATAAATTTACGGCTGCCTCTGAAGATGCACTAAAAGCGACGTAAAATCTCTGCTCCCGACAACATACTCGTATTTTAGAAAATAATGGTGATGTTGTGTCTTTGTACCATGTTACAATCATTTTAATGTGTTAAATTGCCAGTGCAGTGTTGGGTAATAAGTGGAAAATGAAAAACGTATCGAAGTAGTTTTGGCATTTTTATGTCAGAGAGCTTTGCGGCTTTTGTGATGAGGTCTACGTTCTAACTCTTTTATCGAATATCGACCGAAACGAACGAACGTTATATTTTCCTCTTTAAAAACATAAAATAACCCAAGTAATTAACCGCTAGAAGAAAAATATGAAGAAATTAGTATATAAATTGCACGTGTACGTGGTTCTACATCTTTTGAAATCTTTAACGAATTTCTAGGTTATTTTGCTCCTAAATATAGATAATTTTAATTAAAAGCCGTTCAATATAGCCGATATGTCGCAATATCTCAGTAAAAATCTAAAAGCATCGGCATTTAAAAGAAGTACAACGAAATATGAATTATTTGAATGATCTTCATACTGAATATCATTTGACATCATCTCACTGGCACAATAACTACCCTAATAAGACCACGCCAACCTACAGAAATTCGAAATATTATTCCTGTTTGAAAAGTCTATTTACTACAGGGACCTTTTAAACTCGAATAAATGTTAAACTCCACCGCGTTTAAAGCGAGCTACGAATGAAGCTAAGTCCCCGCTAACGTTCTAAATCAACCTCTAACGAAACGGTATGGACTTGGAAGTTTCTTCCGAAGTCTTTCTAAAGAGACTTTAAGAAATAAACGTCGGAGATTCAAATAAAATTACATTTCGAATACGGAACGTTCAACGTGAATCGTAACAAAATGTTCAAAAATTCAAATTATTACCATAATCTTTTAAAGAAAAGCTGTATTTGATAAATAATTACCCTAACTAAGAAAATAACGTGCAACTTTAATTTAAGGTACAATAGCCTACAGCTATGGTCCATAGTTTTTGGATTGTGAACAATAATAATCAAAATGTTTGTTCCAATGAAAATTGTGATTTACTATAAAGATGTATGTTAATGATATTTATTTCCCGGCAGTATAATCCGATGTATTATTATTATCGAATATTTAGGAAAATATCGTGAGGAAACCTACATGTCTTGAACAGGCATGTGAAGTTCGTCGATCCGCACTGGGCCCGCGTGGTGGACTATGGCCCATACACTCTCTGTAGGAGAGTAGGCCTGAGCCCCTGCAGTGAGGACGTTTATAGTCTGTTGATGTGATGTGTATTATTTTTACTTCTTATCATTAATCCACAAAACCAGCCCTTTAATAGTTCGATGTCGTAGCCCCCGCTACGCAGCTACACACGTGTAGCACCATTTTGTAGCCATTAAACACATTTAACCGTAGACGGTCGCCACTTAAAAGGTCCCTGATAAACTTGGTCACGCACAACATTCAGATAGGGCCGGTGCCGGAGCCGGTCAATATGTGCAAATAATTTAACGAGATCTCGTAACTGCGGCCCGGACTAGCTACGCGGTTTAATTACTAATTAACAGGGTTCAAAACAATTCGGACGAGTATAAAACAATTAAATATGTAGAAAAGTTTGCGTGTTTGTTTTAAACAGACACCGACACAAATTACTTCAATTGTTCATTTAATTAAGAACTTGTGATTTCAATTTACTTTGTCAGAGTTTTGTAAGTGCCTCAGAAGAAAAAAAGATAAAAAAGAAAAACCGGTCAAGTGCATGTCGGGCCACGTGCAGTGTAAGATTTCGTAGTTTGACTGGTGTTATAAAAAGTAATTTTGAGTGAAATTTGTACGAAATTTTCATTTTGACCACTCCAAGTATTTTGTATAATTTGGTCGCCTCTTACTCGTTAACCTGTGAAGCGACCACAGTCGTGTTAGTTTTACGTTAAAGCTTAGCATAAGTACTACTACTGTGAATTTCTTCATATTTTTAAAAGCAATAGTTTAGAAGGTAGATTGGAGGACACCCCCCTACCACTTACAAAAATTTCGCAAACGGTTCCCTCAATCAAAAAGTGGTGTTCGTAGATCCTCAATGTTTTTAACATACCTATTCAACGATATCCCATACATGGGGTATACGCGAAAAAAATATTTCACCCCCAAGTGACGTGTATGGGAGCCGAGCCAAGATTTTATTCTACTACTTTGTCGGCGTAATTAATATGTATATTGTATACCCGTACCAAATTACAGCTTTCTAGTAGTAAGGATCTCGCCGCTAAGCCGCGAACGGACAGACGGACAGAGCGAAACTATAAGGGTTCCTTGCTTGACTACGGAACTTGTTGTCTGTCTGTCTGTCTGTCAATACCTTTTTTCTCGCGAACGCGTGGAGGTGTCAAGTTGAAATTAATATCAAATACTCAATGTGCTGTCCATTGGACCTGTAACAAAGCAAGATTCTGAATCAACGAAATAAAAAGATACAGCAAATTATGCCGCATAATTCGACGAAGATCAAAACCTACAGGCACTGATTACTGTAATACTGTCGTATCTATCTTATTACGCTAGAAGCAAGATCTTACGACACAAGTAGAGGAATAAATATTTTAATCATAATAATTTTCTGATCATACCACATTAATATTTTACGATGACAAACTGTATTTCAATGCGTAAATTAAGAATTTCTCGTCAGTTTTCGCCAGGCGATTATTCCTATAAAATATTATTTTATGTATGTTAGTTAATTGTTCATATTCTGTACGAAGCCCTCGGAGCGCGAGTCTTACTCGCACTTGACTGTTTTTAATTTATTTCTCTATCAGTTAATTATTATTTATCAACAGTGAGGTGTCTAAATTCTGAATTCAGGTTATCTCTAGGATAGTCGGGTGCCGTTTAGCATACTAAGCTACTTCTAGACTCGGTGTAATATGGGTGACAAAATAAAGCTCTAGATACCTGTGGAAGCCTATGGACCTAATTAGGCTAAATTGTTTAGTAATTGCAAAGTTCGTGGCTTTCATATTTCCCTCGTCAGCCATTCTTAATTATTCAGAACATTTTCTCAACGGTTTTGTTTGAAAAGGGTAAATTCTGATTTTTGCATCAAAAATTCACTTCAGGGCTCTAGTGTTTCTAAATTCCGTTTGACCTAGAAGGTAAGATAAGATAATACTTCTGAATGATATAGCGTAGTAAGCTATTATACCAGAAAACAAACGCAGGAATTCGTTTAAGAAAGCAAAAATGCCTTAATGGCTTGGACTCACAATAAGGAGGTCTCTTATATGATTCCCAGTGGAAGTGATTTATACGAGTATGTATGTCTTTTCTAAGTCTGCCACCAAACATTAATTTTAAAAGCACTATTATGTTCCAGTATGAATGATG